>CAUYLG010034259.1:0-46415 GCA_963573385.1 Cacajao melanocephalus
CTCTCCGTCACATTCATGTACACCTATCAAACGTAGGTTAGGTCTTTTCACAATATCCCATATTTCTTGGAGGCGTTGTTCATTTTTCACTCTTTTTTCTCTAATCGTGCCTTCTTGTTTTATTTCATTGAGTTGATCTTCAATCTCTGATATCCTTTATTCTGCTTGGTCGATTCGGCTATTGAAACTTGTGTATGCTTCACCAAGTTCTCGTGTTTTGTTTTTCAGCTCCATCAGGTCATTTATATTCTTCTCTAAGCTGTTTAGTCTCGTTATCATTTCGTCTAACCTTTTTTCAAGGTTCTTAGTTTCTTTGCATTGGGTTAAAACATATTCTTTTAGCTCAGAGAAGTTTGTTATCACCCACCCTCTGAAGCCCATTTCTGTCAATTTATCAGACTCATTCTCCATCCAGCTTTGTTCCCTTGCTGGTGAGAAGTTGTGATCCCTTGGAGGAGGAGAGGTGTTCTGGTTTTGGGTATTTTCATCATTTTTGTGCTGGTTTCTTCCCATCTTTGTGGATTTATCTACCTGAGGTCTTTGTAGTTAGTGACTTTCAGATGGGGTCTCTTGAGTGGATGTCCTTTTTATTGATGATGAAGTTACTTCTGTTTTTTAGTTTTCCTTCTAACCGTCAGGCCCCTCTGCTGCAGGACTGCTGGAGGTTCACTCCATACCCTGCTTGCCTGGGGATCACCTGTGGTGGCTGCAGAACAGTCAGGGTTGTTGCCAGTTTCTTCTTCTGTTATCTTTGTCCCAGAAGGATACCTGCCAGATGTCAGCCTGAGCTCTTCTTTATGAGGTGTCTCTTTGGATATATGGGAGTCGGGCAGCTGCTTGAGAGACAGTCTGTCCCTTATAGGAGCTCAGGTGCTGAGCTGTGAGCTCCATTGTTCTGTTCAGAGCTGCTGGGCAGGTACGTTTAAGTCTGCTCCAGTGGAACTCATAACTGCCTTTTTCCCCAGGTACTCTGCCCTGGGAAGGTGGGGCTTTATTTATAAGTCCTTGACGAATCGCCACACTGTCTTCCACAATGGTTGAACTAATTTACACTCCCACCAACAGTGTAAAAGTGTTCCTATTTCTCCACATCCTCTCCAGCAACTGTTGTCTCCAGGTTTTTTAAGGATTGCTATTCTAACTGGCGTGAAATGGTATCTCAGTGTGGTTTTGATTTGCATTTCTCTAATGACCAGTGATGAGGACCATTTTTTCATATGTTTCTTGGCCTCAAAGATGTCTTCTTTTGAAAAGTGTCTGTTCATATCCTTCGCCTACTTTTGAATGGGTTTGTTTTTTTCTTGTAAATCTGTTTTAGTTCTTTGTAGATTCTGGATATTAGCCCTTTTTCAGGTGGGTAGATTGCAAAAATTGTTTCCATTTTGATGCTAGCTGGTTATTTTGCCAGTTAGTTGATACAGTTTCTTCATAGCATCTATGATCTTTACAATTTGGTATGTTTTTGCAGTGTCTGGTACCAGTTGTTCCTTTCCATGTTTAGTGCTTCCTTCAGGAGAGCTTTTGTAAGGTAGGCCTGGTGGTGACAAAATCTCTCAGCAGTTGCTTGTTTTTAAAGGATTTTATTTCTCCTTTGCTTATGAAGCTTAGTTTGGCTGGATTTGAAATTCTGGCTTGAAAATTACTTTCTTAAGAATGTTGATTTTCTTCACAGAATTAGAAAAAAAACACCTTAAATTTCATATGGAACCAAAAAAGAGCCCATATAGCCAAGATAGTCCTAAGTGGGGGGGGGGGGGGGCGGGGCGGGGGAAAGCTGGAGGCATCATGCTACTTGACTTCAAACTATACTACAAGGCTACAGTAACCAAAACAGCATGGTACTGGTATCAAAACAGAGATATAGAGAGACCAATGGAACAGAACAAAGGCCTCAGAAATAATGCCACACATCTACAACCATCTGATCTGTGACAGATCTGACAAAAACAAGCAATGGGAAAAGGATTCCCTACTTAATAAATGGTGTTTGGAAAACTGGCTAGCCATATGCAGAAAGCTGAAACTGGATCCCTTCCTTACACCTTACACAAAAATAACTCCTCAAGATGGATTAAAGATTTAAAAGTAAGAAAGACCTAAAGCCATACAAACCCCAGAAGAAAACCTAGGCAATACCATTCAGGACACAGGCATGAGAAAGGATTTCATGACTAAAGCACCAAAAGCAATGGCAACAAAAGTCAAAATAGGCTGGGCGTGGTGGCTCACGCCTGTAATCCCAGCACTTTGGGAGGCCGAGGCGGGCAGATCATGAGATCAAGAGATCAAGACCATCCTGGCCAACATGGTGAAAATACAAAAATTCGCTGGGCATGGTGGCGCGTGCCTGTAGTCCCAGCTACTCAGGAGGCTAAGGCAGGAGAATTGCTTGAACCCGGGAGGCAGAGATTGCAGTGAGCCGAGATCATGCCACTGCTCTCCAGCCTGGTGCCTGGCAACAGAGCAAGACTCTGTCTCAAAAAGAAAAAAAAAAAAAAGTCAAAATAGACAAATGGGATCTGATTAAACCAAAGCCCTTCTGCACAGCAAAAGAAAGTATCATCAGAGTCAACAGGCATCCTACACAATGGGAGAAAAGTTTTGCAATCTACCCATCTGACAAAGGGCTAATATCCAGAATCTACAAAGAATTTAAGCAAATTTACAAGAAAAAAACAACCCCATTAAAAAGTGGGCAAAGCATATGAACAGACACTTCTCTTAAGGAGACATTTATGTAGCCAACAAACATATGAAAAAAAATCTCATCATCGCTGGTCATTAGAGAAATGCATATCAAAATCACAATGAGATACCATCTCACACCAGTTAGAATGGTGATCATTAAAAAGTCAGGAGACAACAGATGCTGGAGAGGATGTGGAGAAATAGGAATGCCTTTATACTGTTGTAAATTAGTTCAACCATTGCAGAAGACAGTGTGGTGATTCCTCAAGGATCTAGAACCAGAAATATCATTTTACCCAGCAACCCCATCACTGGCTATATACCCAGAAGATTATAAATCACTCTATTAAAAGGCACATGCACATGTATGTTTATTGTGACACTGTTCACAACAGCAAAGACTTGGAACCAACCCAAATGTCCATCATTGATACACTGGATAAAGAAAATGTGGCACATATACACCATGAAATACTATTCAGCCATCAAAAAGGATGAGTTCATGTCCTTTGCAGGGACATGGATGAATCTGGAAACCATCAATCTCTGCAAACTAATACAAGAACAGAAAACAAATTCCCGCATGTTCTCACTCATAAGTGGGAGTTGAACAATGAGAACACATGAACACAGGAAGGGGAACACCACACACCAGTGCCTGTTGGGGGGTGGGGAGCTAGGAGAGGGATAGTGTTAGGAGAAATGCCTAATGTAGATGACAGGGTGATGGATGCAGCAAACCACCATGGCATGTGTATACCTATGTAACAAATCTGCACATTCTGCACATGTACCCCAGAACTTAAAGTATAATAATTAAATTTACAAGAGAAAAAATAGATAACCCCATTAAAAAGTGGGCAACGGACATGAACAGACACTTCTCAAAAGGAAACATACATGTGGTCAACAAGCATATATATTTAGAAAACCCTCAATATCACTGATCATTAGAGAAATGCAAATCAAAACCACAGTGAGATATCTTCTCACACCAGTCAGAATGGCTATTACTAAAAAGTGAAAAAAAAAAACAAAACACCTCAGCAGATGCTGGTGAGTTTACAGATGAATGGGAACACTTACTTACTTATACACTGTTGGGAGTGTAAATTATTCCATCTATTGTGGAAAACAGTGTGTCAGTTCTTCAAAGAGCTAAAAACAGAACTACCATTCAACCCAGCAATCCCATTATTGGGTATATACCCAAAGGAATATAAATCATTCTACCATAAAGACACATGCACCTGTATGTTCACTACAGCACTATTCACAATAGCAAAGACATGCAATCAACCTAAATGCCCATCAATGACAGACTGGATAAGGAAAATGTGGCACATATACACCATGGAATACGATACAGCCATAAAAAGAACAAGAACGTGTCTTTTGTGGGAACATGGGTGGAGATGGAGGCTATGATCCTTAGCAAACTAACCTAGGAACAGAAAACCAAATACCACATGTTCTCACTTATAAGTGGAAGCTAAATGATGAGGATTCCTGAACACAAAGATGGGAACAACAGACACTGGGGTCTACTTTGAGGGTGGAGGGTAGGAGGAGGGAGAGGAGCAGAAAAATAACTCTTGCATACTGGGCTTGATAACTGGGTAATGAAATAATCTGTATAATGAACCCCTGTGAAACAAGTTTACCTGTATAACCAAGCTTCACATGTAGTCTTGAACCTAAAAGTTAAAAATGAAAAAAAAAAAAAGACTTCTACTATCACAAGACTCTTATCTTTGAACATGTTTTCCTTCTTTATGCCTCTACGAACAATAGAAATGAAAAGGGGGTCTATTATGTACACTTATAGGGTATACTTTTATTTGTGAAGAATTTTGCAGCCCGCCTTATAAATGGATAACCGGATACTTAATAGATAAGAGATGAAGGACCCATGTAGGTGAGAAACTTTGGTGGTACATATGTTGCCCATAATCAATCAGTCAAAACTCCTCTTAACCCACATCATGGATTAAAGAGAACACTGCCAGGAGGCCTTCACTCTTGTAGAATGATATCATTTGTTAGGTCCTTTTTCCATGGTTTAGAATAAAATAGGCAATAATTAGAAATGTCACACTCACAACAGGCTCTACAGCAAATTCTACTTTAAAGGCTATAATTACACAACAGACTTTAAATTCTCTTATGAAAGTTATGCTAAATAATAGAATTGGCTAAACAGAAAAGTACTTGTGCAGCTGCTGACACTTTTGGCCTATGGAGAAATTCATCAAATGTAGATTATAAAAATTCAGTTGTAGGGGATTAATGAAAAGACAGTGAAGCTAGTAGACTCTTCATCTAGCTTATTCTTTAATCTATTTAATTTTACGTGGTTTGGTTCATAGGGACCCTGGGTAAGGAGCATACTCCAAATTTTTGGTATTATCTTCCCAATTGACATAATAGTCTCCCTGGTACGCTATATTCTCTCCAAGTTTTTAAATGTTCCTACGCAGCCATCTCTAGAACTCAAATGGTCTCTCTTCAACTGGAATGACAAAAGCTGAAAGAAATGTACGACCATGAGGACACTGTAACCTATAAATGACGTGCTGAGACTGGAAACCCAAAACGATGGTCACTGAGAGTGGCTCTAAGCCCCTAAGTTTTGGTCACTCTCTTACCTAAGTGAGAACCTGGCCAAAAAGGGGGAATTTTTTTTTTTAAACAAACAAAATTATGGGAGGCCATTATTATGGACTGAGCTCATGCACTAGGCCCCAACAAACCAAACCAAACTAGAGTCACTTGCGCTAAATGTGACATCATCAAACTAAGGCTTTAAGAAAATACAGAGATCCTAGAACCGACCAGGTTTTGTTTCTCTCCTGTAAACAGGAAGGTTCAGCAAAGGAGGTATCCTCTTCTCAGTCTTGATTCCCTCCTTGCAAAACCCACTGTTCTGCTGTTTCCCAGTGGGTCTCAAAACCATGTAAGTACCCTTACAACAGTGATAGTAACATCAATGGCTAAGAGTTTGCTCAATCTCTCAAAATTGAGAAAATGACCAAAAGTGGAAAATTGTTAAAGCAAACTAAATCTGTCCCGAGAAAGACTCTGCACTTCTATATTTGAGTCCTTGTGGGTGAACTGTAACCTACTTTAATACTCAGACAAAACTGAAAACCTAACTTAATAGTATGCATCTGTAATAATGCTGAGTGTTGACCAATCCCAGCGGCCATACTCCAACCACGCATAGACTGCTGAATGTTCAAACTGTGTTCAAATAAGGCAAACACTGAGCTGCAACCAGTCTCACTGTTTTTATACTTCACTTCTAATTCCTGTATATCACTTTACCTTTTTTGTCTATAAACTAGTTCTGACCGTGAGGCACCCCTACAGTCTCTGTGAATCTGCTGTGATTCTGGGGGCTGACTGATTTGTGATTATTCATTGCTCTATTAAACTCCTTTAAATTAAAAAAAAATTACCAGTTAAATCAGATAACCCCAAACAGACAGGCAAATAAAAAAAAAACATAAAAACACTGTGTTGAAGAAAAGGCATTAATGCCTTAGGAGGAATGAGTGACAAAGGACTAGTACAGGATGTGACACCTCTTCCTTAGATCTCAAGGAAGAGGGAGGAGACAGGAAAAAATGAAAAGCATAGAGATGGAAAAAATTGGTTGCACCCCCAAAAACTGCTTTGAAGGGCATACTCATTTGAATAAGACTTGATTAAACCAGTCCATTTACCTGTCAATAAGCCAGCCTCTTTATACCTCATATGCATGATGACTTGTATCTGTAACAAGAAGGTTATGTGCTCATTTGGTGAAGGCACCTATTAATCTTATTATTAACTGTATGGGTTTCAACTGCTACATTATGTGATGAGTAGGCTTGGGATTAAAGTTGTCACCTTGGGCACAGATGGAAGTGGTGGAAGTGTGGAAACCATGAAGGTCAATGACATCTTTTGTCTTGTGGCATCAGAATACCCAGAGGTATCCTTGGTGGTAAAGTCACGTGGCTCTAAAAGAGGAAGAAGGCCTGGTAAGTCTACTCCACAAGCCACCATTGCTGCCCTTGGATGCCACATAAGACAAATTTTTTTTTTCTGACATAACTAAAAATAGATTTCTTAGTTTTTCAATGCCAAGTTAAGTAATGTATGTTATGTAAGTTTTGTGTAATACAATGCAGACATTGTCTTAAAGATGAAGATGGTGAAGAAATACAGAAAAAGCGCTTAGATTAAATATGTAAGGGAAAAGTTCACAATTCAAATGATATACCTTAATTACAACTGGGAAAACATACATATATATTTAAATTTTCTTATATATTTTAACAACAAAATAACAAAAAGAGAATGGCATGGGTTTTCATATAAACCATGTGAAGAGGAAAAACCTCCTTGGGTCAAAGAGGAGGACCACTTTGGAGAAAAGTTTCCAAATTCTGAACCCAAGATACTCATATATTAGGTTGCAATGAAGGCATCTTCAAAAACATCTATATCATCATGTACATATACACATACTCTTTCCGCACAAGAACACACATACCAATAGATTTTTATAAACCTTCCTATTTCCACCACCTAGGAAGAATTAGAAAAACCACTGCATATATTGACAAATTTTAGGAGTGAAGTTTTGGTACCATTAGAAGTCAATTTTCCATTTATTTGTGCTTGGAAAGATCTAGTCAAATTAATCAGATGACTCTGAATCCTTGAATTTACAAAAAGCCCTTGAAGTTCTGAAAGATTTGCCATGTAAATCCCTCTAAGATTCTGGCTCAATTTGATCAATTCAGCCAGACCGACTGGTCCACTCAGGCCACACCTTGCTGATGAAATTCCCATTCCTCTCACAAAGGCATCGTCCCTGTTGCCTGTGTCCCTTTGTGGTGTCCTCTTTTCCTCTTCGGCTCCACTACCAGCTCCACTTGAGATTCCCTGTCACAGTGAGTATCTGCCACTCTCGTTCCGCCAGATCTCCTGCCACCCTCCTGCACCAGCCCCTCCCCGACCCCTGCTTTACCCTATGAGGGCCACCAGCATGACTTGACTTCTGCTCCTTTAATAATAGATGGTCTTTCTCATACCTCAGCCTGAAGCGGTGAGAGTCCTGAAAATGAACTCTCATGGTGGCTTTTCATTGTCTTGTGGAAAAATATTTACGACACAGAAATAGGGGATGAGTGTTTACCATCAAGCAGAGTCCATCAAATCATATGGCTGCTTTTAGAATAGAATTTCATTTAGTGGGAGTCGGACCACTGCCTTTTAGGAAAAACATCATTTGATTTAAGTTCATATGGTCTAATATTAACAGATATGATTCGTTATAGCAAAGGTGGTGAAGCAGTGTCTTAGACTTTGTCCATAAACCTATAAATATAGATGCTTGCTCCTAAAATATTTCATCATGACCTATTTTCAGTTTCCTCTTATTGATATACAATAATAATATTTCACGTTAGAATAGCTGTCATCTTACTATATGAATATTCTAACAAGTCTGAAAATATTAGCCATTCTTAGTAACAAGCTACTTTAATTCACAATTAATATATTCTCTTTCCCGTTCTAGTTATAATAATCAATTTTTCAATACTCATACCATGGACTTTCTCCTGATGACAGCCTGAACTTCTCTTTTTTTGATGAACCTTCTTTGCATTAACTATCTGCATGCAAAGTTGTATATTATCCCAGCCTCAAATTTATAACCTTCTACTTAGCATTTTACTACATCATTGTGGAGTGCTGACATATGTAATATTATCTAACACGTTAAATGTTCAAGAATTTTTTTATCCCAATTAGATTATAAGCTCCTTGTGGGCAGAAATATGACTTGGTCTGTCTTCTTTTATTGTAGAATTTCTAATCTGGAATATTTATTATTTATTTCAGTTGGTTTAATACAGGTAAAAGTGAGGCTGCTTCTACTTTAACCAATTTAAAGTGCTAGGCTCAGAGTTCTACTCATTTGACTTTACCTCACTAGCAAACCAAGTTGGGCTTAGGGAACTGACTAGGTCTCAGTGCTTCAGAGAATCAGAATGTATTTTAGGAGCCACTGATACAATATCCAAACACTTTATTTCAAGACAGGGAAAGAAATTAAACATACCTTATTACCTAGGATGCACAGCACTAGAATTAAAGTCTGTTGACTTGTAGCTCAGTGTATTCTCTATTAAAACAAAAATCAAACTATGGGCCAGGCACAGTGGCTCACGTATATAATCCTAGCAGTTTGGGAGGCTGAGATGGGAGGATCACTTGAGGCCAGGAGTTCAAGACCAGCCTGGGCAACATAGATTATGAAAAATAAATTTAAGGCCAGGTGTGGTGGCTCACTCCTGTAATCCCAGCACTTTGGGAGGCCGAGGAGGGCAGATCACCTGAGGTCAGAAGTTCGAGACCAACCTGGGCAACATGGCAAAACCCCGTCTCTACTAAAAATACAAAAATTAGCCGGACATGGTGGCATGAGCCTGTAATCCCAGCTACCCAGGAGGCTGAGGCAGGAGAATCGCTGGAACCCAGGAGGCAGAGGCTGTAGTGAGCCGAGATCATGCCACTGCACTCCAGCCTGGGCAACAAAGCAAGAATATCTCAAAATAATTAATTAAAAGCCCCAAAGTCAAATTATGGGCTTTAACAAATTGGTTGGCTCCTCAGAAATATTTTTGGATCAGCTAATCAGAGTTAAATGATTAAAACTACATATTGAATATTTAAAATGCTTGAACATGTGACTATGTTACCTATTTTTTCCTAAATCTTAATGATTCATGCAGACTAATATCACAGTCTTCAAGCCAGTGGCAAAAGGGATTCAGAAGTTTCTCATCCTTGATTTTTGTGTAAGCTACAGACCGCAGGACACTACGTACTTAACTGAAGCACTTTGCACTGCATTTTCTTATTTAGAAAATGCACCAATTCCATTTACAAACCACTATCTATAGGAGAGTTTCTTTTGTTGTGTCAGCCATTATTTAATTAAGTAGTATTAACAGTCTAGACAAGGAGGAATGAGGAAATGATCACACAGGCTTAGCTGCTAAGGCCTGGTTCAATACTTGGCTTTTAGTAAAACATTTTGCTTTGTCTGTAGTAAACAGATAAAAATTAAAGGTGACATTTCAGTTAATCCATTTTCACTACTGATATGGCAAGATTATTTCATGGTATAGAAGACAGGCTAACTACAGAGCATTTATTTATGATTTAGGAAAATTGAACTCTCTTGTTAGAGAAGAAAAAAATTCACTTGTTATAAATGGCTATATTTGCAACTAAAAGAATATCAATATATCAGACATCAATTACACCAAAGATAAGAATATAAACTTTTTATGTAGAAAAAACATTCATTTATTTTGAAGTATTTGGAGACAGGGATGGAGAGTGGCAATGTCTGTTTTTATGCTTAAAAAAAAAAATCATTCCTCAAAAGCTGGTGTAGTTTGTACAAACTATATTATATCAAATTTGCAGGTTAGGAGGTCATATTTACTTGGTATGTATCTACAAATTTACAACTCTAATCAATTTGGTAAAAAGTCTACTAAAATTGAACTAATTTTTTTTAAAACCTGTTAAGTCATAAGTAGTATATATGTGTAGAAATGGCTTGATAGCTTTTCTGTATTTTTAAACAATCCCATATATTCCCTGCAAGTATCTAGCCTGAAAGGCATGAAAGATCCCCGGCTCCTCCCTGTTCCTTTGATGCCATCAGTGGTATCCAGTTGTTGGGGGCTTGGGGAGAGCCTCTGATTCAGACCTTTATGACACCTTATTGATGACCAGGGTCTTACCTACTCATTGTGGTCCAATCAATATTGGATGGAGCCCTCTTGATGGCTATAATTTTGACCTCTCGCCTTTCGTCTCTTAATCGATGAAACTCTTTGCAAGAAGCAATCTGGGAAAGCAGATATCTTCCCCCTTATTCTTCTTAAAACATCCAAACCCTCTGGAGAAATGTGATGAATAATGACCAATATGCCTTTTTAGTGTTGTGCCTGCTGAGTGCGGGTGAATCTCTTCCTCCAGAGATGATGGACACAGCTGTGATGTATCACTGTTCAGTACTTTGCTTGGAGGTGACTACAGACTGGCCTCTACTTGGGCCCTTGAGCCCATCTGATGAATCTGGAATAACAGCTGCCTCTGATCTTAGGCTTGGGCCACTTCCCTTATGAGTACTGGCTATGAGCCTCTTAAGCCTCACTCTGTTAGTGCTGGAGCATCTCATTTTCCACTCATCAATGGAGTGGCAGTGATGTGTGTCTCCTCTGAGTCAAAAGAGGCATCTCCTACAGCACATGCTGCAGGCTGGTGGATCGGTTCTGAGGTGGTATAGGTATTTTTTGTTCTAAGTGCTGACAGGACTGAATATCTATTTTGGCCCTTATTCCATAGAGGTCTTTTCCTTCCAAAGAAATCCAAAGGCACACACAACCTATCCCATATCCCGTTTCCCTGTTGAGGGATGAAGAAATCATCTTAGCAGATTGTTTCCTTCCTTCTCATCTGAGACATGTTTACACGTGTACATGGCAACAGGGATGAGGCACCTCCAGATTCTTGGCATGATTTCATGCATCTGGACACAGCTCTGCCTCTGGTATGGGGCCTGGTGTCCTTTCTTCCTTGCATCCTCCTAGGCATTTCACTGGAGAGTGATTGATCTCTTCTTGAGTCAAGATTTAAATATACTTTAACATGCTAATAACTTCTATTTACTAAATTTGCCATTTATGCAAGTCTTTTTCTTCCTGTATTGCCCTGGTCTTTACAATTTCTGAATCAAAGAGGAATAGATTCTTTAAAAACTGTGCCACAAATTCAGACTGCTTTTTTAAACAGTAGTCTTGTATGGCTCTTTTAATGTGCAATGCAAGAACAGTGCTGTGTTTTAGCATGAAATGATGTTGCTTATCTAAATGATTTTACAGCTCATGAAAAAAATCCGCACGATCAAAGTAAAAAGGTATCTTTACTCTTTTAAAAAAGAGGCTCATATATTAATCATATTGAACCTTATTAGACAGATATCTACCAGGCTTGGTGATGTAAGCTCATGACTCTCAAATGCAGAACTTTAATGCACCACTAAATTAATATACTGGCACATTCTGCAGGCAAAGGCATTAAATTTTTAACAGTATGTAGTTCAACTTTCAAACATGTTGCTTGTGAATAACTGCAAAAGAGACACTCTGGTATGTGATATGTGTTACTGGTTTCTAAAATGCAAAGATAGAAGGATCTACTTTCTGTTTTGATTTAGCCACAAATCCAGTGTACAAAGGATTTACTCAGCCCAGAAAATAGTTAAGAGGATAGTAAGAAAATACAAAAGTAACAAACTAACTTCTGGCCTAGGTTCCTCCAGTATAGCTAATTTATGGCATTTGAGGCTTAAGAAATGATAATAATTACTGTGAGAAATAAAAAAATTACATTTTTAAATCCTGTCTCATTTTCAAAGACTACAGAAAATTTCTATTTGGTGCTTTTAATTGCCATTTGAGAATGCTTAAAATCTCTGTCCCTTTCTACTCCCTGGAAATTTTTTTGACAGACACTTTGTAAAAATGATGAAAAAAGGCTGAGTTTCTGTAATCCACAAAGACGTTCAAATGCTTTATTACGTGCAAGAGTAATTCTTAAGAGTAGGGAATTGTATATCTAGTTTGAAAAAGATCCTAAAATTACAATGTGTTACTTTCTAAGTACAAAAACTTATTGTAAACGTTCTGACATTATGTGTGATCTTTTTATGTTTAGTTAAAAAGGAAAAAAAGAGTCATGGGTTTAATAAAGGTAAGAAACACTGGAATAAGCAAGCATTCAATAAGAACGCTTGAATGTGCTACCCTAATCGTATTGCTACTAACTCATTATGGTAACGGACTTGCCAAGTTCCATAGTTCAGGACTTTGGCATTATAACAAATGCTGACGGGCTCCTAGGCAGAATTAAGGTTCAGTGTGTGTGCTAAATTAGGGCCCTGGTGTTATTAGCACAGAACTGTATTAAAAAGAATGAAGGTAACAGCAATTCTGTTCTATCAAATAAAACATTTTGTTCAGAGATTCAGAAAAAAAAGATGAAGGCTGTTTTACAGTTATGCAAGGGCTGTTCTCAATTAGTAGAAAACAGTATGCCAATTTGAGAAACTCCATTAAAAACAGATAATTCCATAAAGGTAGCACCCTGGTTATTACATTAAACAAAAGTATTAATATTATGAGTATTATTTCTACAGTTTGGTCACTACTCAGAATCATGTGAGCCCAGGAGAGACCACGTTTGCTCTTCTCTATTATTCCTGTATATTTAGCATATTCAGAGAAAATGTACTAATTATACATTACAATTGCTACATAGAAGACTGACTATATTTATTGAATGAATAAATGTGTATCCAAATAATGACACAGACTATCTTTAAGAATGACTTTGGTACCTATGAAAATAAATCTGATCTGAAACTGCCTGTCTGCTCTGCAAACCTTCATTCAGGCCCTGGATCTATGTCTCAGATAATTCACCCAGAAAGCCAAGACAGAAACAAACCCACACTCCTTTGCTATTTATTCTCCCTAAGCTCCCTGGTCAAAGGTCTCTGAATGACTTCAAAGGGGACCCCTTTCCTAGAACTCAGCATTTCCTTAACTGGTGATTGCTGACTGAAGCACACCAACCCCAGGTTTTCCAGAATGTATTTAACATTGCTTCTAAGCCACCTTACACAGGTGTGTTCAGAATCATTGAGGGGAAAATGAACACTGGGCTCAATGGCTAGATCCTTCTTCCCACTTGCTCCCTCTTCATAGGTCTCCCTACACTTTGAGATCTTGAGCAACTTTAGATTACCTCTGTCTCACCCTTAAAATACCACACATCCATGGATGGAGCTTTGGGAAATGCTACTGTGTTTCTGATACACTAAATGTTTGTTAAGCTTTCATTTTAGCACAACTTTAATGTGGAAGTAATGACTCTTTCCAGCTGATAGCAAGGTATTTCCCTCACTAGATGTAAAAACCACTTTCTATATGGCTCAGTGGTTTTATTACTGGTGGAAGCATCCCATTACATTTTCTTATCAGGCTGTAAGGAAAAAAGAAATTCATTATCTGAAGAGAGACAAGGTAAGGGTTTACTATATAATCAATCAATGGTAATACACCCTTGTTTCTCTTATCAGGTAAACTGCCCCTCAAATATTTTATAGAAACAGGAATTTCTCCAGTCTTAACAAATAATCCTAAAAATATGCACGCTCTGACATACCATTAATCCTAACATTTATCATGCCTTATGGTTAAACATTTATAAGGTTACATTCTCCTTAAACTTTCTTAAGCCTGTAAACAGCTACAATGAACAAAAGGTAAGTTTATTATGGTTTTAGACAGCTCTGTGGAGTAATTAATGAAGCATTTAGGTTGATGTTTTGCATTACTCAAACTTTCCAATTCCAAATTTGATAAAGAAATTTGCAACGTGATTGACAAAATGGCTACTTCTCAGATCAATGACAATGACTGACCACTGGGTTCAAGTCCAGGATCAGACAAGTCGTTTTAAGTCTCTATCCTCTAGTCCAACTGGTCTGAGAGATCTGGCCAGAAGTTCTGCTTTCAAGTGTACTAGTCCATTCTCACATTGCTGTAAAGAACTACCTGAGACTGAGTAGCTTATAAAGAAAAGAGGTTTAACTGACTCACAGTTCTTCAGGATATACAGGAAGCATGGCTGGGAGGCCTCAGGAAACTTACTTACAATCATGGTGGAAGGGCAAAGGGCAAGGAGGCACCTTCGTCACGTGGCAGTGAGACAGACAGCAAAGGGGGAAGTGCTACACACTTTCAAACAACCAGATCCCAGATTTTGTAAGAACTCTATCTGGAGAACAGCGAGGGGGAAGTCTGCCCCTGTGATTCAGTTGCCTCCCACCAGGCCCCTCCCCTGACACATAAGGATTACAAATTTGCATGAGATTTGGATGGGGACACAGAGCCAAACCATATCACAAAGCTTGGGTTTATCTTGACCAAGGCTCAAAACAAGGTGATGCAGTTTTTAAATTTTTTCCTTTACTGCACATGTTAAAATTACATGTTAATATCTTAAATGGTATTCCTACAAATTCCCTTACTTCCATTCCATTAATGACTATTTCCTGAGTCTCATCTGTCTCTGATTCTATATTCTTTTAACTACAAGAACAAGAGTTTCTAAAGCGAAGGTCATTTCAAGTATCAATAATAAAAGTGGTAGGAAAAACAAATGGATAATGGCAAGATCATATAAAAAATAGAATTCTGGCCCCAAAACTGGAGACACATGCCCAGGAAACCATCTACAACTAGCCTAGGAAATCAGCCCACCGTAAGTCAGACTTGTAGGGATTCAGAACGCAGGAAACCAAACAATAATTTCTGCAACAATTGGCCCCAAATGGCCATGACTTAACCGATAACTGACAGCTTCCCTAATTTTAGGCTCCACTTCCAACTTTAGTACCAACCAGAGAAAGCCAAATATGCTCCTCTAACCTATCCCATAGGATGCTTGCTTCCAGTCAGCCTGCCTCCAGCTTCTTTGGGCCAACAGACTCTAGTTAGGATACATCAGAAGCCATCCCTTTTCCCCCACTACACAGCATTCCCATTTCTTTCCCTGCCTTTGAATGAGTTACTCTGCAAGAGACTGAATAAACAGCATTGATTTATTCTCTTTTGGTTTGTCTTTATTTACTACCACTGTGTGTATAAAAAAAAAAAGGATACAGAGAATGTACTCAGCTTCAACTAGACTCACAGTTGGGACAATCTTTCTGTTTTCTTGGTTAATTTTTAAGTTCTTGCTAGCTACTATTTAAAAACCTACACACTAAAACCTCCTACCCTTTCAAATGCCTAATGCCTATCTACTTTGAGCATGTGACTTTACCCCATCTTCTCAGGAAAAACAAGCCCAATAAGGATTTGCTCCACATCTTCTCAAAACATTCACACCAGTATCTATAGCCCCATCCATTCAATTCCTCCCTTCTTCTGGTTTTAACAGAAATGTAGACATCTCCTCTGTCCAGAGTTCTGTATCTCACTTCGCTGATTGTCTTACAGCTTTGATCTACAGATGATCATCACCCTCTCCTGTTCCTTCAAACACTTCTCATCATATTTATTTCTATGAACATTTAGATGTGTTCAAGGCTCTTTTACTCTTTTTTCCACTCCAAGACCCTTTTAGTTATCAATCTCTCTCTCTTCCCCACTTCAGAGCCCAAACACTGGAATTAGTCATCTACCCTTCAATTTCCATTCATTTCGTGGAACATGCTGCAATGTAGCATGTTCCACCTCTATTACTTCACTAAAACTACTACGATCATCAGTGACTTCATTTTCCCTAAATACAATGTATACTCCCAGTGTCATAACTGTGACTGATATGTAGTAAAGCCTCATTTCTCTGGACTTCCTAATTTTAAAAATAGTCCTGCACTGGCTTATAGCTTTACCTGAATTAAGTCATATAATACAACAAGCTGATAAGAGTAAATATTATTATTACTGTGATTCATATTTGGAAATTGGAGCTCACAGAGGTTAAATCTCCCACTGAAGAACACAGATCTGTTCTGCCACCTAAGATTCATCCTTGCTTCTTCCCTCTGAAATAATAAGAGTATTAGATAGGAGAATACCCTGAAAAATCCTTAGCAGATTTCCTGGTATAAGAAAAAGTTCAACATATTGTTAAGTTTTATTTTTCTACCACCTAAACCAGTGCCTGGCACATGGAATATACTCCATAAATACCGACTGATTAAATGTGCCCAGAGAGGTCATAACAGTGATGCTCGAATAATTAATTTTGCTTGGAACTGTGGCCCGCTGGGGCTTTAAAGCAGGTAGGGGCATTTTTCCTAGACCTGAGGGCCTCTAGAGGGCTTTACCTGGCCATACCAATTTTAGGGAAAAATAAGAAAAAAACCTTTTTACTTCTTCTTTCTCTAAAACGTTCACCCATCCATTTCTGAAAAGGCAAAATTACAGACAATGTTACTTGGTAATCCCTATCATCTTTTTCAGAAAAGGATTTGCCTTTATCTCATTATAGCAAATATTAGTTTGTAGGTGTGAATTGAGGGGGAGAGCAGTTAAGTCCTTTTTCCTATTATGTATATGTATAAATATTGAAATTCATGAGAATTAAATTTGAAAATCTGCTGCTGTAGGAAAATGAAGTGTAATTATAGAGTTGAACAGAACAAAAGGGGAAATAAAAGCATAGATGCACTGATTTACTATCTTGTCTTCCCTCCCACTGGAATCAATTTATGCTGGATAGAGGAGCTAAAGACAGCTGGAGGAACAATAGGTTGTTAATACAAATTATAAGGAAAGGAACTCCCTCTAATTTTTGGGAACTAAGCCAAGGGAGAAAACTGAAGTGAGATACTGTATTTATATTACATTATAACAGTACTCATGTAATTTTCTGAGCTCCTGAAAAATCTCTACTAAAATAAAAGCATTAGTATCTATTTCTCATTCTGCCTAAATATTATCAAATGCATAGGGAAAATTCCCCAGAAGGTAGCTGCCAGTTTGCCAAGGTGTCCTATGAAAACTTGTTTACCAACTAGGAGATGTCTTTCCTTCGTGTAAGAACAAAGAGCTACGACAGGATGCATGGACATTGCATTACTTTAATGATGTTGCCCTTAAGGAAAGAAAATTATGCTGGAATCCAGGGTGCAGAAGGAAGCTATAGGAAGCAAATAGTTCACGACGTGCGGACTCAGTTGGATTTCTGGCTTGAAATGCAATACAGGTAAAATATTTGTCAAGAAACCTGTAAACTACATGAAAGAGGCTTAAAAATCAAATTTGGAAGGTAAAGGAGAAAAACCACCCAGATAAACTATAAAACGCAGGTAACGTAGATGGGTGTGATATATTTCTGGTTGCCATATTGAGGTTATGAGGATATTCTGACATTCTCATGAAGGCTAACTCAGAGCATTCCCAACCAATGAAGCCCTCTATTATCAACAAAGAGCATGCTAAAATTCCAAGCAACAGGATTCTAAATTTTATCATAACAGATGAAACAATGCTATTATACAGTCGTAACTCTGAGGACTGGCTTACCAGTGGAAAATAGAAATGGAAGGGTTTCCTTAGTTCAGCTGAATACGTTAAAATATAGAAAAATAGAAAAGCTAAAGATCTGGGATTCCTTGACCCTTACTGGGCTTTCATATTCTCCATCACAGAAAATGATCTCATGTGTTGTATACTGAAAGTTGAACTCGAGATATGTGATGTGATATTAATTAAAGTTCTGTTAACTCAGATTACTGAAAATAATTTCCACATCATTCTCTAGTGATGCCTTTCAGAGACTATAATTTTATTTTCATATATTACCAAGAGTAACATGGCGAAGTTAGGACTAAATAATTATACAGATATATGAATTTTGAGACGTTGAATACCTTTCCCAAAGAGTATTGATTAGTGGCTCCTTGGAATGGCCTTGAATGAGGCAGGAGTCTGTTCTTGGACTACCTCATTCAACTTCCTATCACTGTCTCAGAAGAACACCAGTAAAGTTAATCTGATCTGTCAATTAAAAAAATACTGGGGAGGGTGGGGGGCAGGGAGAGCATCAGGAAAAACAGCTAATGCATGCCAGCCTTAATACCTAGCTGATGAGTTGCTAGGTGCAGCAAACCACCATGGCACACATTTACCTACGTAACAAACCTGCGCATCCTGTACATGTACCCTGGAACTTAAAAAAAGTCATAGGAGAGACAAACTAAACAAAAAAATCAAGATTCACGAGGATTCTGAAAACTTAAAAGTTATGAGCCAAAAGCAATGGGAAGATTGTACACTTTAAAAGGAATAATTTTATGGTTTCTGAATTACGTCTTAATAAAGCTGTTATTTTAAAAAAGTAACAGGAGAATGTTTCACTGGAAAATGTAAAGCCTCATATTTGAGTTTAAAAATGTACCGCATAGAGAAAGCTTCCCTGGAGATAGGCTGAGGCCTGGAGTAGACTGTGAGCTCAGAAGCAGGTGACAGTCTGCTGGAGTCTTGGCTTCCTAAGCAGCAGCCTCCCCCCGGACCCTCAGCACCGGATATCATGTCTGCCACAAAGGAATGCATAATAAATATCTGCTGAATAATTATGCTGCTTAAACACAACAGAAGAAAAGCCAAGAACCAACACAATCTTAAACTATATGAAATTAAAAATAGAAGTTTCTTCTCCAATTAAGAAATCTAACATATACAGAGAAAAGAGACTGGAATAAATACCAAAATACTAGCAGTAGTTGTCTTTGGGTCAGAAGATTATGGGCAAATTGTGATTATATTTAGTTTCATATTTTTGTCTATTGTCCTGTGTGTTCCAATTCTGTGATAGAGAAAAATATATCCTCTGTTACCCCTCATCCCCACCCCAAGGCTGTTTGAATGACACTTTATGTGGAAACACTGAGCTGCTGGAAACTTTTTTTTATACATGTTACTTTGAATTATTTATATTTTCATGTCTTTTCTCTCCAATTAAACTGTAGATACTCAGATTGCAAAAGTGATATTTTATTATCCTTGAATATAGTCTGATGCTAAGGTTAGCAGCAAATTCAACAATCTTTTCTTGCAAACATTATTACAAATGAACTGGGAAAAAGACTAGAATTTTAGCCACATGGCTGCTCTAATGTCATCCTAATATGACATAATTTCTCTAAGAAAAGGCACTCGACTCAAACTAAAACAAAAGTTAACACTATGACTCAAAGTTTAGGCTAGATGAGAATTCTGAAGATCTTTTTATTTCTTGGTGGTGAAGAAAAAAACACTCAAGAGCATTACCCTTTTTTTTTTTCAGTGCATGTGATTGGTAGTAATTTATCTGACATTACCCCAATACTCCTAATGGAAGATTGTCATTTCAAGTTCTACTTCAGAGGAGGATTTCATCGCCCTCTCAATCAATTTTAAGAGCCATTAAAGCAAAAACAGACAAGAAAAATCAAGGCCACCCATTAAGGCAGGGTGCTTGCCACAAGGTAGTGAAATAAAACCTTCTAAGATCTTTATGTCTGCACAAACTTAGAGGGAGTTGACCGTTTAACTCCTATAGTTGTGGGGAGCACTAGGCCAGACTGCCTACATGGAGCATAGTCCCTGGGGCCTCAGAAATTAGTATTGGTAACAGCTTATATTTTTACCACTTGTCATCAGAGAAACCCAGAAATTAGCAATTACCCTTGAATACCCTATATAAGTTTGCAGACTTGTCTAGAAAGGCATTAAAAAGAATCACACAAATCCACAACCAAGCAATCAACCCTACTCACTTTCCAAGCCACATTTCAGCTCCCTAATTTTCCCATTATTTAAGACCTGCAGCCAGAAAAACTTTAGTGGGAGAAGGAGAGGTGAATCCAATGCAACGTGAACCAAACCTCTATCATTTTCATGTCACCATCAGAAATGTTTTAGCTAAACAAATTTGATCATTTGTGATAAGTGCACAAATTGGTTTAGATTATCTTGACAAGTCCAGTTAGTCCATTCAACCAAATCAACTCAGAAAAAGGAATCTAATGAGTCAAAATATAGAATTCAAATCAGGTTGTATACATAGGCACAGCCACAGTGCATCTTATCCCAAATGACCTGAATCTCATTACTAATAATATTCTTAATTATGCAGTGCTGAAGATACAAAATGTTTAGTCAGAATATGGTGTGGATTTAAAAACAGAGCAAAATAAACAAATACCAATTTTTGGTATGTGGAGTTGCAGAAAGATATAATGAATTAATTTGAATAATTATAAATTTATTTAAGACAGTAAATGTGCTCTAAAATTCTTTCAAATAATTTGTTTATCCAAATAGTTTAAATGACCTATTGTTTATCCTGCTATACAAATCCTTTTCTTTAGATAATATAAGATTTAATGAATAATCACACATTACATTAGTGACATTTACATAAAGAATCATTAATCATACCACCTTCAAATACAGTAATCATAAATATTAGCATTTACCAAGTTCTTTATCATATATAGCCTCCATGACTTAAGTCTAGATGAAAATACAACCTTTTGCAATTATGGGTGATACATTCTTTTTGATCTACTTCTGAATTTGAGGACTGGCACCAAAGTTTATCATAAGCAACTGTGATTTACTCAAGTTTCTCTATACATCTGACTGTCACATTTATAATCTTCCCAATTTTTTTTTTTTTTTGCCTCTGGCTACTCTTTCCCTAAAACCCACTAAAAGTTACTCTTTCTAAAGCAATTGTTATTTACTGTGTAGTCCTAAATGCTTTCTGTGAAAAATGTGTATTCTTAGATGTTCAAACACAGGGAGAAGAGATGCTCCACCAAAGCAAAGTTTACAATAGCTTTGTAAACTTTTCCCATTCAAGTAGTATTCCACAACATACATTCAGATGTCACCACGAATACTGATGATTCTGTAAAGTGGCACTGTCTTTCCAGAGACAAGATTGATGAGGATAGAAAGAACCAGATAAAGAAGCCTTTGAATTCTAGACTATTAAGCAGTAGAGAGTCACTGTGTAACATTTTTATAAGGACTGGTTGGGTTAAACAATATTTTGGGAGTATTCAACAAATAAGATAGAGCATACTGAAGTAGGAACTGAAATACAATACTTTTGCATCGAGCATTCAATCCGCTGTTGCCCTGCTAGGATGGTAACTACTAATCCTGTGCTAGTGAAAACCCAGGCTTTAAATTCTTTTTTTTGAAAGCATTGAACTATTTATGTGGGTTGATGCAGTCAACTGCTCAAGTGAGACTGACATCTTGGAAATGTCTAGCTGGTGTTAATGGTTCAGTCTGGAAGCTCTCGGTTGGTAAAGCACTAATCTCAGTTCTTGTGACCAAGATAGCTTGATTCATTCGTGTCTCCAACAAATATTTTCAAATATCTACAGCTATATGTGAAGGTTGACACGTTTAAGAAAAGAATAAAAATAATGAAGAGGTTTCCACAACTTGATCACTTTTTGAATATAAAAATTGGGGAATGGAGTGTAGAGGGTAAAAGCTATAATATCCATTCATGAGGTTGAGGTTTCTGATGCATTGATGGTTATTGAAGACCTAGAGTTTCAATAATTTCACTTAAATAATAATGTAAATTTAACTATATTATCTTTCTTTCGTAGAGGCTTTCTTAGGTACATTAGGTCTAATTTTGCAGGAGTTTTCTTTGTGAGCAGAGTGTACTCCTCTGCCTCTTGATGTGGGGCTGTCTATGTGATTTTTTGGGCATATGACCAAAGAGGATAATTTGCCAGGTCAGAGGCCAGGCCTTTTGGGACTTTGTATGTTTCTTCTTGTTGTCTTAAGTGCTTGCCACTGCCTTGAGAAGAATAAGTCATCCCCAAGTCCAAAGAGAGACTTAAAGAGCATGGCCAGACACCCAAACTCTATTTTAAGAGGAAGGGCAATGACAAACCAGGTGCTGTGTACAGAAGTTCAGCTTTAGATGAGCCAAATCTTACCTGCACTGCAGCTGTAGTCAGGTAAATGACTGATATGAACCACAGAGCTTGGAGGAACCATGAAACACAGTATCTCTGCAGCAACAGCTAATGGATACAGGCGCAAAACAGGGATTAGAACTGAGGCTTGCAGGCTCTTATTTGACTGTAGATTTTATCTATCTATTCTCCCCTGTTGCACTAGGCATGACACCGTTACATGCAGGACTTAATCTGTTCTATTTTTCTGACCTTTCCATTGCCTTTTTCAGTAATGTGTAGTTCTTGATTTAACTATCTTGACTTTCCATTTTAGTTTGTTTGTTTGTTTTTTTCAGACAGAGTTTTGGTCTGTTGCCCAGGCTGGAGTGCAGCGGCACAATCTCGGCTCACTGCAACCTCCGCCTCCTGAGCTCAAGTGATCCTCCCACCTCAGCCTTCAGAGTAGCTGGGACTACAGTCGTGTGCCACCACACCCAGCTAATTTTTGTAGAGATGGGGTTTTGCCATGTTGCCCAGGCTGGTCTTGAACTCCTGAGCTCAAGCAATCCAACTGCCTTGGCCTCCCAAAGTGCTGGGATGATAGGCGTGAGCTGCCACGCCTGGCCTGTTTTGTTTGTGTGTGTGTATTTCCCTGTGCTTTGGAACCAATTTTTCTACTTTACTGACACTTTGTTTTCTTTTCTTGGAAACCTAACTCTTTCAAATAATGGCCTGCTTCTCTAACATTTCTTTCCATCTTAAGATCCTTATAGACTCTGAAAAGAAAAAAAGAAAACACTCATAATAATCATTCTTATCATTTTTACCCTTGTTTAATCTTATCCAAACTAGGCTGTGACAATTTAAGGAATACTTCCAAAGACTTGCTCTGTATTTTGGTTTTTTTTAAAAGAGAAGTCCATATAACAGAATGCATGAACAAGAAATGCAAAGTTAGAACCATATCCCATGAAGTGCTTTGGACACTCTGACAGCCGCAATTTATCAACATAAATTACTGTGCTTAGCTGCAAAGGTTTTGTCACAGGGAGACAGGGCACTTCCTAAATTGCTTGCTGCCCCCTTTAATAATAATCTTAGTTTTTACAATCCAGATAACCCAGGGCAAGAGACATCTTGATGCATATAGAAATAGAAAAATTCAGATTTTTATGTACATCACTGGGAGTATTGACATGCTACTCTATTCATTTTTAGATTAGAGTCTTTTTCCCCCTCTGTCCAGATGCGGCAACAGATTACTTAGAAAAGAAAATGTGGGCAGGAGTGTCAGGGCAGGAAGCTTAGCAGTAAACAAGTCAGCCTGTCTGCTGTCTCACTTCCCTTGTAATCAAAGAAAAGACCTAAAAGAATTCACTGTCATTGTCTTAGTGGTGGCTTCAAACAGCACTGGATAGGGAGAATCCTTTTATTTCTAGCATCACATCAACAAACTGATTTTTAAATTCATGCATTTAACATGTGTTGCTAAAGCCATTATTATTTGGTAAACAGTATAACTAAGTGTCTTTAAACTACTTTGGACATTTTAAGCACTAATTTTTCTCATTTTAAAAAAGTTTCAATCTGTGTGTTAGAGATATTCCAGACATGCTACTACATAAAGTTTTGTACCTATTCATAAAAATCTAATTTTGGAGGGACGTGACTGAATTCCGTAGCTCAATATTGGACTTTTCCAATACAGTAGATGAGCTGAAACCTGTTCCCAGGTACCCTTAATTCCAAAGCCCTTGCTCACTCTACTGTACCTGTTGCCTTTACAGAAAGCCCCTGTCTCTAAGCTCCATTTTAAGAAAAACAGTTTTAAGACTGCTATCCATAATGCCACATTTCTAAGCTGCTTTCTTCTAGTACTGGAAGAACAGAAACTTCTAGCTTAGCCATTATAACTAGAAATTAATAACTTGCCTATCTGCTAAGTTTCCTGCCTTTATGGATCTACCATCCAAAAGGGCTGTAAAGGCAAGAACCATGTTATCTATAGTCTCTCTGAGTACTTTCAAATTCATCATTTGTCAATGGATATACTGCAGTCAGTCCCTAGCTTCAGTATAACAGGACACCAGTAAAGTCATCTGCAGTACACAGAATAACAGCTGCCCACAGATGTCCACCTTCTAATCCCTGGAACCTGTGAATACATATGTTATATGGCACATGAGGAATTAAGGTTGCAGATGAAATGAAGTTTCCTAATCAGCTGACCTTAAAATAGGGGGAGTATCCTGGAGTATCCAGATGGGCCCCGTGTAATCAGAAGGGCCCTTAAAAGTCGAAGAGGGAGGCAGAAGAGGAAGTGAGAGTGATGTAACGTGAGAAAGACGTGGATGGACCTTGCTGGCTTCCAAGATAGAGAAGAAGAACCAAAAACCAAGAAATGGGAGTGGCTAACAGGCTGGAAAATGCTGGGAAACAGATTCTTTCCTAGAGCCTCAAAGGTCTAGGAAAAGGATCAAAGGTCTGCTGACATCCTGTTTTAACTCGGCAAGACGCATTTCAGACTTCTGCACTACAGGATAAATTTATGTTGTTTTAAACCGCTAAATTTGTGGCAATTTGTTACAGCAGCCATAGGAAATGAATGCATCATTTATTTGTGAGACAGGTTCCCGGTAAGGCTATTTACATTATAGATAACTGGGAGACAATCTGACAAATATTTGACAAATTATCAGAAATGTATTTGTTGTTTAATGGGAAAAGTAAAAGAATAGTATGTTTTTGTTTTATTTTATTTTTTCTTGCTAAGTTGTGTCCTTTGATTTATAATTACAATTGCCTTGGCTGTTACTTGGCACTCCAAGTGGATCAGACGTAAATTGAAATTGATAAATAATTTTTGTAATTAAATACAATATGATAGCAAAGAAGAATTTAAAATATAAAATAGCATCTTATTTCAATAAAAATAGTGTTATTAAAGAATAAAAAACATAAGTAAAGAAAAAATAGATAAATTTGACTTTATCACAAGTAAAAACTGTGCATCAAAGGACAATATCAAATATGTGAAAAGACAGTCCACATAAAAATATTTTGAGATCATATATCTGATAAGAGTCTATTTAATCTAGAACATACAAAGAACTCTTGTAAGCCAACAATACAAAAGGCAAATAACCTAGTTTTAAAAAGGGCCAAGGATATGGGTAGATATTTTTCCAAAGAACCTCAAAACAACTGACCAATAGGCACGTGACAAGGTGCTCAATATCATTAATCATTAGGGAAGTGCAAATCAAAACCACCATGAGATACTATTCACACTCACTATGATGGCTATTAAAAAAAGGAAAACAGTGAGGATGTAGTAAAAATGGAACTATAATACGTAACTTGTGAGACTGTAAAATGATATAGCACCTATGGAGAACAGTTTGGCAGTTCCTCAAAAAGTTAAATATAGAATTTCCATATGACTCCCACAATTCCACTCCTAGGTATACACCTAAGAGCACTGAAAACATACGCTCACGCAAAATCTTGTACACAAATGTTCCTAGCAGAATTATTAATAGCCAGCAAGTGAAGATACTACTAATGTCCATGAATTGATACATAAATAGACAAAGTGTAGTATGTCTACACAATGGAATATAATACAGCCATAAAAAGGAATGGAGTATTGCTACATGCATAGGTGAACCTTGAAAATTTTATGCTAAGTGGCAAAAGCCAGACACAAAAGGCCACATGTTCCATTTTATACGATATGTTCAGAATAGTCAAATCCATAGAGACAGAAAAATTATCTCACTGACATATAAATGAGGGATATGAAATCTATTCACAATAAGAACTCATGGCAGGTATCATTTATGTAGCTGAGAAAGCTCTCAGGCAATTGTACACAGGGAAGTGTGTCACAGAAAATGTTATATGAATGGCTTCATACATCCATTATATCCTTATTCCTCCCTCTGTTATGAATTCAAGCTTTACTGAATACAGTGTGAGCTTCTGAAGGCAGGGGCTAAGTCTTATTTGTCTTTGTGTTCTCAGTGCTGAACATAGTAGGCACACAATAAATGTGTTCTGTAATAGGATGAGGAGATCAAAGCAAAGAATAATGGCCCTGAGTGAGGGCTCCTGACAATAAGCTTTTGTAGTTAGTTAGGAAATACATTCTTAAATCTCTCAAATGGTTATTTAAGATACAGAGAGTGAAGTATTACCTTATAGAGGAATGTTCAGTGACTAAAATGGGAAAATTACAAATACCTGTTGTTTTAAATCCTTTAATAATATTTTTGGCAAATTGAATATTACACATTTTTTGTATTTTTTATACATAATATAATTTGTTTCAGTACTATCACTTAATATAAATAAGTTGAGGAGGGTTATTTAAAATGGTTAACATTTAACCATTTAATGGTTGATTAAAAATGAGTAATTCAAGTTTGAACATAACCATTAAAGTCTTCTTTAAAAAAATTTTTTTTTGAGATGGAGTCTGCTCTGTTGCCCGGGCTGGAGTGCAGTGGCGCCATCTTGGCTCACTGCAACCTCCGTCTCCCGGGTTCAAGAGATTCTCCTGCCTCGGCCTCCTGAGTAGCTGAGATTGCAGCCATGCACCACCATACCCGACTAATTTTTGTATTTTTAGTAGAGACAAGGTTTCATCATGTTGGTCAGATCGGTCTCAAACTCCTGACCTCATGATCTACCTGCCTCTGCCTCTCAAAGTGATGGGATTACAGGTGTGAGCCACCACACCCAGCCCCATTAAAGTCTTTTTAATTCAATGAAGAATTCACTCAGCCTTATTTGCAAACATATTTGTTTCACAGATAATTCTACTAAAATATTTTAATCCTCCAGTATGTACTGATAAAGAACATTACAAAATAACAATACATCATTTTAATATTTTCTTTACTAAAAGTAATGTAGAGATTAAGGCTTCTCCATCAAAAATTTTAAAAAATCAAACCATACTGACTGTGATAAGAATACAACTTGTGATTACATTGTGCTAACAGGTCCAAGGGTCTATGGTGATAAAATCTGATTAATATATTTATCATCTTGTTATGTTTCATTTATAAAAGAGGATTCATGTTTCTATTTTATAAAAAGACATTTAACTTCATCATCGGGTAATTCTCAAGTTATCTTTAAAACATAAGAAGTACCTTCTATCTCTTAACCAAAGGAAAGTCAAATATATGCAGTGGAATACAGAGGGATATAGAATCAGCTAAGTGTCACAAGGCCACAAGCCTCCCTTCCCTCAGAAATATAAAGATCAAAATGCTACGCTGGAGTACATGTTCAGGTTTTTGAAAGGGATGTAAGGATATGCAGGTAATAAGCAAGGCCTCATTTCTTTTCTGCATATATATTAACATGGATTTTAGCCTATTTATATAAGAAATGTCAGAAATATAAAGGGGAAGAGTTTTTATTGGAAATATGATGACTCCATGTTTCATATTTGATTTTCTCTGCTGTTCATCTGTGTTTTCTTGGTTCCTTGAGAACTATCTTTTTAAAACATTTGTAAATGTATCATTCATGTGAAGTAAATGACCAACACTACTTGCCCTGCATAATAAGGAGTAATCTCCGATTCACTCAGGATACATGGAGGCCTTAAAGTTTGAGAGTCCTTACTTGCATTTGTGGCTATACATTGCTTTTGGGCACTTGCTTGTGTTTATCACACTGTCTTATGCATATTAGGTGCTTAACCAATCATGAGCAGTTTTGGATACGTTTACTTGGTGTCCCAAATAGATTCTAAGTGCCTTGAGGGCAGAGATTACGTATTACATGCTTTTAGAATATTTTACAACCTTTAGCTTGCTGTGGAGCACATGGCAGGTGCCAGTTAGCCAAGGCAGTATAGACCTTTTTTTTCATTCTTGTTATGAGAGTAGTATAAACCATATTGGGACTCCTTAACTCCTTACCCATTTACCAAGACATACACACACACACACACACACGATCTGTATTTGATGAAGCAGACACAGATTAATGAAGATACATTTGCTCACAGGGAGTTTTACTTTTACTCTCTGTGTGATCAGCAGTTTTTGCATATTACCTCTAGAAAATTTTCAGAAAAGTTGAACTAGTAAATAGCATTCCAGTTCTTTGTGATGGAAAAAGTACTTGAGCAACAGTGAGCCTACGCAGAGAGTAAATCAACAGCTGGCAGGGGCCTTGCTCCATTTTCCCCTCTACAGACCAGAATTACATCAATTCCTGGTATTCAGAAAGTAGATTGTAAGCAAATTTTTTTTTTCTAGTGAGGCTGGAAGATTTACTGTGTAGTATTTTACAGACAATATAAAGTCTTTGATAAAATGTAACAGTCAATTGTTGAGATAAAATATAACTACAATGAATACTACTTTAAATTTGAATAGCTTTTTCAAAGTGGCATTATAATTAAGACCTAATTTCTCCCTCATAGCAGCATAGAAGGTGGAGAGGAAAGAGTATTATGTGACAGATAAGGAAACTGAGGCAGAGAAAGTCGACATGATTTACTATTGATTGGGACCCAGTAGCCAAAAGCCAGAACTCAGGATGCCTAGCTAAATCAATCAAATATTTATTAATGATCTTCTGCTACATATAAAATGTTATACTAAAACTTTCTTTTTGAGGTAATTGCAGAAGAGATAAAAAGACAATACCTAAAGATGTGAAAAGTTAAATTACAATAGAAGCATTAAAAGTTTAGATCTCCAAAGTAAATGATACCTATACCAAAGGGGGAAAAAAGAACAGAAGAAAAAAAAAAAAAAACCACCTCAGGAGATTATTTTGGGCTGTGGCGTTTTGTAGATAGTAATTTCCCATTCTAAGTTTTCCTCCTTCCATATGGAACACTGGGACTGGAAGATAAAACCATATTGATTTTCTGTCCTTCACCATCTTGGCCAAACTTCCATTTTTTAATCTTTCTTTCAGATATTGGAGGAAAATGTTTGCTGTTTCTCATCTAGAGTTAATCCCTCTTACATTCTGTGGCTCCTCATGGCCCATTTATTCTAGGCCCTGACTCCTCAGAGTGCAGTCTGTGAGCCAGTAGCAGCGGCATCCCTGGGGAGCTTGTTAGAAAGGCAGGATCTCAGTCTTCTCCACAGCCTAGAGAGAACCAGAATCTGCATTTTAACAAGACACATTCCAGTGGGAGACCTGCTGATCTCGCCATTCTTTCAAAAATCATCCCTCCATGTCTAGCACCATTAGTCTGTCTTTTCCCTCACCATCTCCTTTTTCTTTCTTGAACAACCCAGGGGTCATTATTAAGAAACAAAACAAGAAACATTCCTCCCTACTCCTCATCTTCAGTGACTGATAGCCCTTTTAGCTTTCAGAGCACCTCACTTCTGTTTCCGTGGTTACCATGTTCCTGGAATGAATTTTATGCCCCTGCTCTCTTTATTTTTAATTCAGTCACTTTCTTCCTAAAACTTGGAAACTTAACTTTCACTCTGAGTAGTTTGAACACATAGGGCACATGAACGCATACATGTGCATGCAGATGCACCCAGAGGCACACACACGGATGCACCCACATGCACGCACACAGATGTAGATGATTAACTCTGATGAGGTTAGACCAACTTTTAAAATTTCCAGAGTTCTTACACTGACTGGAAAATTAATTACCGAGCTACATTTGGTTCCTGATGATTTTCATGTACCCCCTCCTATCGTGAATCTATTCGAGATCATTCACCTGTCTGGGATCCTGCGTAGGTGGCTGGACTGACCTACACCAGACCAAATTTATTGAATGCCCCTGCTGTACAACTGTCCCAATCTTGAAAGGGAAATCTTGTATCTCTGCATAAATATCACAGCAGTATACACAGATGCAGAGTTCATGAATGTGAAACAAAATGAGACCTGTACTTAAGGCCTAAGTTAGATTTTCTACCTGAACCCTTCCGTTGGGTAAATCTTAGAAGATAGACGCCCATCTGTAGTCTTGTGTTAGGACTGAAGAAGGTTGCCGATAGATTCCCCACCATTAAGTGTCATAGGAAAAAGCTCATGCCATTGAGGAATCAAAAAACAAAACAAAAATCCTCTTCTTAATTCCAATGACTTTCTGAAGTCATTTCATACAACAAAGTTTGAAGGTGGAGATGTTTTGAAATTTACTGGGTACCACCGCCCACTCACCTTCTATGGGTTTTGAGCAATTTGTTTGCTAGTGATTGGATGTTGTGTTATTCATTGGGTCTGCCTCTTATGAAGAAAAATGAAGAGCGTAAGAGAAAAGAACCACAGTGAAAATGGGGATGTGCTGAAAGGTTAATGTGCTCTTCAGCCTACCACTTCAGACAGATCACGGAACAGCCACACAATCTGTTTATCTGATGCATGCAGAAAGGACTGTCATGCTTCACCTTTGGAAATGGGCCATTACTCCTGGTGACAGATTATGAATTGTGGAATATGGCCAGCACCTGGACAGACAACGGAGAGTTCATAAATCAGACTCAAAACAGAAATCCTGAGTAAAATTCCTGAGTTCCTTGAGGGGTTGGAAAAGGATATATAATGAGAGAGTCTGTTAAACCCAACCCATGATGTGAGGATTTGTAGGTGGGCATGCTGTGTGTGTTGCTGGGGGTGGGGGTGGGGTGTTGATTTTTAAAAGGCCTTTGTCAAGGTTCTACAAAGAGGTAATGTTTTGTTGTTTTTTGGTTGGCTGAACAGTTTTGCTTCAGCATAGAATAGAGTGGTAGTTGGGGATCAGGGTAAAGGTAAAGTAGTTGGGATAAAGATTTTGATTTTCAACAGGAAATTGGTTTGAGCCTTCCCTCCCCAAAATAGAGAATCAATCAATTCTCTCAACAAAAGGAGTAAATACTTGGTTTACAGGAATTAATGTTTGTTTATTTTACAAATAATCTGAAAAACAGGCCCATAGATCTGGAAAACAGCCACGACTGCTTAGATGGATGAGAACTTACCCAAACTGCTAAATGGATGGGAACAAATTAAAATAAGGGTTGATAAACATGTGAAAATAGCCAGAAAAAATATCAACTAAAATAAGGTGTTGATGCATAAACGCCCTTGAGGAAAAATAACTTAAACTCTTTGTAAGAAGATGGGCTCTACATTTTTGTTTTGCGATGAAGGAATGAAACCTAAAAGTGATTTTGAAAACTGTTTTCTGAAAATATGCTCCAATGTGTCCTCAAAGGCCACCACATGTAGGTAATCCTCTAGAAAGGGTCTAGTAACACACAAAAGGTAGGATGCCAATATTAGCAATTCATGCTAGGTTGATTAAGTGCTTATAACCAAGGAGCCGCACATGGTTGTTTAGTTTTCCTCATACTCAGGCTCACTTCAGACAGCAGTCATCCGGCTGAGAGTAATTCTTCATCAGGAGAGGACCACCAGAGCTCAGTAACTGGCACCCTGATACGCCCACACCCAGACACTCTTGGTAGGAATCTGGGGGCTATGCTGTGTCTTCCACCTTCACCTAGTGTACGTAACTGACGCTCATTCTCACTTTTCTTACCTTGTTCTTTCTTAAGAAGAAAAACAAGGAAAGGTAAATATATAGATCATTACTATAATGTCACTAGCACATTTTTAAATAGTTTTATTTGAAAAAAAATTATTATTTAGGCATTTTAAAAATATATAATACCATGTACAGATAGTAGGAAAACTTTTATAAGAATAACAGCTGTATCAAGCCTTTTAGTACCATCTCTAATAATATACTTAGTATTACCTCTAATATTATACTTTGTACTATCTTTAATAATATATACTCTGTTTATCTAAAGTCTACCTCATGGATTTTCAGAGTTCTGATAAATGTATCAATGATTTCCAGCTATGAAGTACTATACATTTTTTTCCTGTTTATTATGAATATCAATGACTTAAATTCTTAGGCCAAATTAGTTTCTCCCGTGTGGATAGGATGGAGTGTAATGGTGCAATCTCGGCTCATGCAACCTCTGCTTCCTGGGTTCAAGCGATTCTCCTGCTTCAGCCTCCCAAGTAGCTGGGACTACAGGTGCCTGCCACCATGCCCGGCTAATTTTTAGTAATTTTTAGTTTTTAGTAGAGATGGGGTTTCACTATGTTGGCCAGGCTGGCCTCAAACTCCTGACCTAGTGATCCACCCACCTCGGCCTCCCAAAGTGCTGGGATTACAGGTGTGAGCCACCACACCTGGCCGGATCTAACTTCTATAGAAACCCTCTAGTCTTTTTGAACATTTGTGACATTGACCAATATTTTTACATCAGTGGCCAGACTAATCCTCAGGCATGGAGTCCCACATTTTAGGCCAACAACAAACTCCCTCTCAGGTCTGCCTTTGCTTGTTGCTGGCAAGAGAGTCCAGTGCAACTGGTAGGAAAAGAGGCTTCATTAGCAGGTGCTAAAAAGACTGGAAGCCCTTACAGAGAAAATGCATCCTACCTTTCTATTTTTTCTTTTTCTGCTTAAAATTTGCCTTCAATCTTCCTTTTAAATGGATTTCCTCAGTACAGAGACGTGTAATACGAAGCCATGCATCTTACCTATGTGGTGTGCACCTGTGTCTGTATCCAGACCTGTGCCTACCTGCATCCCAACTCCCTGTGAGGCACACCTCTGCTGGTGGGGGGGTCTGTGTCAACCCTGAGCAGCTCCCAAGGAAGTTGTTTTTCTGGGTGTCTGTGTAGCCAGCAAACTGATTATGTTCAATTTTCTGGCCCTTAGTTAAAAATGCTCTATTAGGCAGGGCACGGTGACTCACACTTGTAATCCCAGAACTTTAGGAGACCAAGATGGGTGGATCACTTGAAACCAGGAGTCTGAGACCAGCCTGGTCAACATGACAAAACCCTGTCTCTCCCAAAAATACAAAAATACAGCGGGGTGTGGTGGTGCCCACCTGTAATCCCAGCTACTTGGAAGGCAGAAGCACGAGAATTGCTTGAACCCAGGAGGCGGTGGTTGCAGTGAACCAAGATCGTGCCACTGCACTCCAGCCTAGGTGGGTGGTAAAGTGAAACAATGGCTCAAAAAAAAAAAAAAAAAGCTCTATTATCTGAGTGTAAAAAGGGTATAGGCTTTCTTTGTCAAGATACTTCCTCAAAGTCAAGGTCTTTGATCAGTCTTTGTTTTTCAGTAGGGTCCTGGTGTATTCCTCTGCCAGCAGCAATATCCATTCCAGTACCACAGACACCAAAACTTTAAATACTTGGTCAATTTTAGGTTATATACCATATCTATGTGAAGTGAATAACGTGCATTGTTTCGATGTTTCATTGCACCTGGTACAAGTATAAAGCACAGTAAATACATTTCAGGCTACTTTATATTTATTCTGTTGAAAAAAGAATGTTAACAGTCTGTCTTACCCTGATTTTTCATTCTGATATTATTTCACTATTACCTTCTAACACGTCTTTGAAAGAAATTACTGCCAGACTTGTGTCTTATAGAAACAGTGATTTAATAATTATCAGTAAATTGTCAGATTATCTTTAGCCAGGAGTATTACAAGCAATATTTATCCTAAAAATCAATTTCCCTATCTACAGGAATAATTGTATTTTAAGGTTTCTTATGGAAACCCGTCGTTGAACATCCAAGCATTAGATCCAGCTCCTTACCCTCTGTATAAGGCATCCTATTACAGGCTTTAAAGAAAATCCTCAAGAGGTATACAATTTATAGAGAAAGTGAGACAAGCTTAACTTCATAAAAAGTTTAATTGCATTCAATAAAAAATAATTCAATATAAATATATAAAGAATGGTAGGAGTTAGTATGCTTTCCAAATGAATTATACAAAGAATAAGTGCTACAAAAAATTCACTACATTGGCATTGTATAGAAAAGTTGGATATAGAAAGAGAAAGAAAAGTTGCCTTTAAGTAAATGGGTGCTTTTGATTAAGAAGGAAGGAGGAAAGCATTTTGAGCACAAAAGCTCCATTTGTTAATTCCTCTAAATCTTCAACAAACAGAGCACAAGACAGAGAAAATGCTCTTTAATTACTTTTTTTTGATGTGATCTAATACAGCATTAATAACAAAGCCTGTAAAACCTGGTTATTTAAGGTAACTTTAATAAATATGAAATAACTAGTGATAAATTGGACAAAAGATGTGCAGAATCTATAAACTAAGAATTATAAAACATCATGGAAAGAAATTAAGTCCCAGGGAAATGGAACAATATTGTGTGCATGGGCCAGAAGATTCAATATTGTGAAAAAGAGGATTTACACTACCCAATGTCAAGACTTATTTTAAAGCTACAGTAACCAAGATACTGTAGTATTAGGATATGAATAGTCATACAACAACGGCACAGAATGGGAAGTCCAGAAATAGACATACACATATATGAACAATTAATTTTAACAAAAAAAAAGGCAATTCAATAGGCAGGGGAAAAAAATGTCAACAAATGTTGTTGGAACTGTATAGTACTTCCACAAGCAAAAACATGGACTTCAGACCTTAACTCCTCACTTATAAAAATGAATTCAAGATGTATCATGGATCTAAATGTAAGAGGAAAAACTATAAGATTTCCAGGAGAAATACAAGAAAGAAGGGCTGGGCAGAGTGGCTCAAGCCTGGAATCCCAGCACTTTGGGAGGCTGAGGCAAGAAGATTGCTCGAGCCCAGAAGTCTGAGACCAGCCTGGGCAACAGTGAGACCTTACTTCCAACAACAACAACAATAACAAAGTAAAATTAAATTAAAAAAACGTAAGATACTGTTGTAGAGACCTTGTGTTAGACAACAATTTCTGAAATAAGACACACAAAGCATGAAGTAGGAAAGAAGAATGTCAATAAATTAGATTTGATCAAAATTGATACCTTTTGTTCTTTAAAGGAAACTGTTAAGAAAATGAAACGGTAGCCTGGGAAAAATATTTGCAAAACATATTTTAAAAGGCACTTGTGTCTAGAATATATAAAGAACTCTTACAACTCATTAACAATCCAATAAAAATGGGCAAAATATTTCAACCATGATTTTTCAACTATGCTGTCAGAGGCACTGGGGACGGGTAATATTTGTCATTGCAGGGAGGCTGTCCTGTGAACTGCAGGTTGTTTAGCAACGTTCCAACATCCACCCAGAGATGCCAGTGGGATCTCAAGTAGTGAAATCAAAAAATGCCTTGAGATATTTGCCAAAGGTCCCATGGAAAACAAAATTGCCTCAGATGAGAACTACTGATTTGGATAATACCTTATCAAAGAAGATGTACAGATGACAAACCTACAGAACCTATGATAATCAACTAGAAACTATGGAAAACAATCTAGTTTGATAGTTATTTAATATGCAAATATTAGCAAGATGAACATGCCTGTACCATGCTGTTTAGATTACTAGAGCTTTGTAATAAATGTTTTCAAATCAGTAATTGTGATGCCTCCAGCTCTGTCCTTTCTGCTCAATGTTATTTTGGCTATTCAGGGTCTTTTGTGGTTCCCTATGAATTTTAGGATTTTTTTTTCCATTTCTGTAAAAAAAAAAAAATGTCATTGGCATTTCGACAGGGATTGCATTGTATCTGTAGATTGCTCTGGGTGGCATGGGCCTTTTAACAATATTAAATTTTCCAATACATGAACATGAATATCTTTCCATTTATTTGTGTTGTACTCAATCTCTTTAATCAGTGTTTTACATTTTTCAGTGTATATATCTTTCCTCCTTGGTTAAATTTGTTCCTATTTTTTTTTTTTTGGTAGCTATCGTAAATGGAATTTTTTCTTGATTTCTTTTTCAATTACTTTGTTATTAGGGTGCAGAAATGCTACTGAGTTTCATATGTTGATTTTGTATCCTGCAACTTTACTGAATTCATTTAACAGTTTTTTGGTGGAGTTTTTATGTTTTCCATTTATAAAAAACATACAACATTAAATTGTCTATGCAGATGACATAATCTTATAAGAAGATCAGTTTAATTTCAGAGACAATTTAATTTCTTCTCTTCTGATTTGGATGTCATTTATTTCTTTCACTTGGCTAACTACACTGGCTAGGACTTCCAATACTATTCGGAACAGAAGTGATGAGACCCATCTTAGAGGAAGATTGTATTGTTCCTGATCTTAGAGGACGCTTTTAGCTCTTCACCACTGAATATGATGTTAGATGTGGGTTTTTCATAATGGCCTTTATTGTGTTGAGGTACATTCCTTCTATACCTAATTTATTAAGTTTTTTAATCATGAAAGGATGTCGAATTTTGTCAAATGCCTTTTCTGCATCTATTGAGAGGATTATGTGTTTTTTGTCCTTCATTCTGTTAATGTGGTATATCATAATTATTGATGTACTTAGCTTGAACTATCTTTTGATCCCAGGGATAGATTCCACTTGATTGTGGTGAATAATCCTTTTAATGTGCTGGTGAATTCAGTTTGCTAGTTTGTGTGTGTGTGTGTGTGTGTGTGTGTGGAGGATTTTTGCATCTATGTTCATCAGTGATACTGGCCTGGGTAGTTTTTTTTTCCTTGAAGTGTCCTTATCTGGCTTTGGTATCAATGTATTACATGTTTTATTTATTTAAGTTAAATAAAAAGGACTAGAAATGAAAATAAATTGCTAACTCTGAATGATAGAAATATAAATGAGAACTGCATTATTTTTCTACATTTGGCATTTCAAAAATTATCAAAATTATTCAAAGTTTCTAGAAGATAAAGTAAGCACATATGTTTAGCACATCAGAAGACAAAGTACAAATCCACTTACAATACATACAGTTCAATAACTAATAGAAAAGAGTTTGTTCAATAAATGGGAAGACGAATGAGCAAAGACAATGAGTAGGCAATTCAAATACAGAAATTTACAAAGCCTATAATAATTAAGTAATGTTAACAATTAAATTGCAAAGAAAATTTTCTCCACTAGATTGACAAAAAAATTATGTTTGAGGAGATTTATATATCTTCACCTCCGCCCCATGATCCAGCTGTCCTACATCTGGATATTGGGTTCTCTTGACTATTTATATTAAATACAAGTACATGTGCAAGGATTTTGGCTGCAACAGTGTAATAAAAAAACCTAGAAATAATCCATATTAAAACCCCTCCTAATAATCATCCTGGCATAGCCTTTGGCCCATACCTTTTCAATCTCTTAATCTGTTTTGTTTCCTCTAGAATGGAATCCCTAAAACTGCATATGGTCCTGCAAATGGAACCCCAGATGACCTCAATCCCTAATATCTACCATGAACCCCTGGATCAACCCACCAACCCAGAAGCCTCCCCTCTGGAGGAAAACTCCCAACTATGGGGTGGGAGGCCCTTCTCGTCCCTACTAAGTAGGAAGTAGTCAAAGAGCGGTCGTCTGTCCCTTTCCCAACAGCAGTGGGGTTTTCCTCTTTAGAGAGGGGACTGAGGGAATGAAAGCTTTTGGGTCAATGGGGAACCTTTTGGAAATCCTAACATGCGAAAGGGTCAACCTGGGTACTTCAACAATATCAGGAAGCTGTGTTCAAAGTATCAGTAGCTGTTCAACCACATTCCAATGCTGCTTGCAAAGTTCAATAGAAACCAGGAAACAAACACCAGAAGGAGAAATTAGGTGACTCATGGTCACAAGCCCTTCCCCACACAGGACTAGGGGACAAACAGCAACTCAGAATTACTTGGGGATATAAACCCAGGCAGCCCTGACCATCAACAGCAACCCTCTCGGGCCCCATTCCACCCTTCCATGCTGTGGAAGCCTTGACTTTTGCTTGCTCAATAAACTACATTGCTGCTTAAAAAAAAAAACAAAAAAAACCATATACATATCATGTTGGAACTGGTTAAAAAAGTCACAGTAGCTCTATAGAACATAACTGTATGCATACATTAAATGAATTAGCTCTCATTTGTAAGATAATATATTTAAAACACAGAAAAATATGTTCTTAAGTAGAAAAAGCAAGTGTGGAAGATTATGTTCATTATTACTTTTTGGTCAAAAATATACATATGTAGACACAGAAAAAATTTCATGAAGAAAAATATCAAAATTTAGAAGTGGTAATCTATGCAATTATGTGGTTAGATTGTGATAGGACTTCCATTTTGTATGTTTTATCTGTACTGTTTCATTACCTTGATATATAATTTTTATAAAAATTGATAAATTTGTAATATTTATTTTAAAATATACTTATTTATTTTTCATGCAGCTCTTAATCAAAGACACGGTTCTAAAAGTGGCTTGGGATCCTTAATAGAATTTCTAAAGATTTTATTGAAAAGCAGCAAGAAAGTAATAAACTAGTATGTGTTTCTTTAGGCAATGTTCTGTACAATATTTTATTGTAATCTAGAGACTGTGGTAATTACTAATGTTAAGTTAAAGCAGTATTACGTCTAGTTGTTGATTCCCCTGCTAAATGCAAATAATTTTAAAGAAACAAAAAAAATCTATAATTTTCCACATGAAGACAGTATTTGTATATTTACATATATATAAAGTAGATTTTCTTTCATCCTAGTTGTCATCAATTCATCTAATTTTTGACATGATACATAATTTTTAATGATTTGCAAAAAATTCTGGAAGTACTCCCTCCAAAATTATCTAAACATTAAGATAAAAAGTTTTAGTGACACACTAAACATAAACAAAACTTAGGATAATACTTCCTCCTTTTCTATCATAAAATAGATAAGTTTAGCTCACAAAAACACAATACAGGCAGCAATGGATATTTTCTATGGCATCTTTGGATAAATAGTACCACTGCAAAACTCAACAAATTCCAAGACATTTTAAAATTAGCAGTTTAGTTACTACCTCCAAAATAAATCATTAGACAGTCTTGGGAAAATGGTAGAAAGTCTGTCTGCATCTGAGTGACTCAACTATCTGACAACCACTCTAAGTCACCCCCTTGAAGGTCCAAAGTCAGAATCATTTTTAAGATTTGTCATCTCTAGTGGAATAGCTAATGTGCTCTCTTGGTCCATTCTACCTAAGTGAATTCAATAAATGATGCTGGAATTACTTCACTAGGCAGGGTCCATTAATTACTAAGAAATGTGTTTGACTTCCCATAGAACATACAAACTGAGTTTGTACTGAAGATTTCTTACCTGATTGCCTTCCAATGAGGCTAAGAACTGTTGTAATACTTGGTATTTAAAGAATAACAACCAAAGTGTACACATTCAACTAAGAGAACGGTTCATTTTAGGTGGCTTATGAAGAAATAACTTGATATCATTTGACATTTATAATTTGATAATGATAGGTAGAATGTACTTGTCCCTTTACTAGGAGAACTACTACAGAACTGTTTAGGTTCATATGCAGAAGACTCCTTATTTTGTTCTGCTTTTTTTTTTTTTTTTTTTTTTTTGAGACAGCGTCTTACTCTGTCGCCCAGGCTGGAGTGCAGTGGCGCAATCTCTGCTCACTGCAACCTCTGCCTCCTGGGTTCAAGCGATTCTCCTGCCTCAGCCTCCCGAGTAGCTGGGATTACAGGTGCCCACCACCACGCCCAGCTAATTTTTATATTTTTAGTAGAGACAGGGTTTCACCATGTTGGTCAGGCTGGTCTCGATCTCCTGACCTCAGGCGATCCGCTGCCTTGGCCTCCCAAAGTGCAGGGATTAGAGGCATAAGCCATTGCACCTGGCCTGTTCTGCATTTTTGTTATTACATAAATAGTATTCTGGAAAGGCTGGAAAATAAAAAATTGGCTCTAATCTTACTATGTTTTCCAACTTTCTGTCTTTATGCATATAAGTGTTTATTTTACACAGTTCAATTACAACATATGCAATTTTATATTTGATTTTTAAATTCGTTTTCCTAATGAAAAATTATTTCTCAATAAGCAACTTTCTTCTTAAAAATGACACAGCCATTTCAAGAGGGAAGGGTAGGAAAATATTTTAATTGAGTCAGATACTTAATGTAGTGTTTTATATTCTTTTTTTGTAATATTTTAGAATCTCAGCAAAGTTGTATATCTTTTTCCTAATTCTGCTCTCATTAAGTTACTATGAATCAAACCCATAAGTCTGATTCTACTCTGTAGTGCAGCATTCCTGCTGAAATACTTAGAAATTCAAATGGATTTGTTACACTTACAAATTATCCTTCGCTTGAATCTCTAATGTAACTGTTTGTGCTTTTTCATTTTTTAATTTCACTTGCTTGTGATCTCTCCTTTTTTTGTTTCTTGATGGCCTGGTCTCCGGTAGTCTCTTTCTAACAAATGTTTTTTTGACTGCTTAACAATTTTGTGATTTACAATTTCTCCTCTGATCATCTTAATTTCTTCCATTTGACTTCCTTATAGTCACTATCTTATTCCATTTATAACTTCTTGAGTTAAAAACTGATTCGTTTTCTTTTAAAAAATATAAGTATTAAAAGCTATATATACTGTATCCTGTGGTATGCAGGGATTATTTTTCAGTTCTTAAAATGCACAAATATGCCTTCTGGTTTAAACGTTGCTTAAAGGTACATTTTTAAATTTTGAGGCTATGTTACGAATTTATAACATAATTTTTTTTTAATTGCACTGGGTCAGACTGTAGAATTATGTATATTTCAGTGCTAAAACAATGGTTTTGGTCACCTATTAGTCCATTTTGTAAATTTCTAAGGAAGTTTAAACATGGTTTCTATTATACAGGTTTTAATCATAAACACAGACATGTCATATTTATGTATATTTCCCACATATATGCATAAACATACATATGTATATATACATTTATCCATATTATGTAATCCTTACTAATAACTCAGATCTTTCGCATCTTTTTGTTTAATTACTTTTCTTCCTTTCACATATTTTCCTTTACTTATTTTCTTGATCTGTCTTGGGTTGACAGAGGTTAATTAAAACCTATAATCACCATTGTATTTGTCGGTTTCTTTTTTTACCTTCCTTGAATTTATGCTATATGGATTTTTATGTAATAGTATTTGGGTACACATACCCTCATTATGCCCTTTAATATTTATTACAAATTTCTTATTTATATCTCTGTTGACATAGTTTATCTTGAATCTTGCTTTGTGCAATAAAAATCAACAACAGCTTTATTCTTGTTAGTACTTCTAAGTATATTTATCCTTTCTAATTTTAAATTACAATGCTTCTAATTCTTATTATATTTCTTCTAAATTAGAATCTTCTAATTCTAATAATAACCTCTTAGTTCTTACCTTTGGTTAAGAAATCACACAACACACATTCTTATATATGAAAGTTCTGTCCATCATCTAGATTCAAACTTTCTGAATAGTTCCATATTTATTAATTTTTGGATCCTTTAAAATTCTCAGGGCTATGCATAAAGATTGGATTTAAAATATATTTGTTAGCTGACTTGAATTGAAATATCAGAAAGAGTGAATCACCAGCAATAGAGTTGAAAAATAATCAGCAATCCAGTGGTGATAAATTTGGGGCAGGAATCTTCCAGGCCTCCCTAGAAGCACAAAACCTCAGTTGCTATATCCCTTAACCATGTGCACCTGCTATTTCCATACTTGGCACAAACTAATCAGATAGACACACTTCTGGTCAAAAAGAAATAAAGCACAGTCCCTTTTCAGCCATGTTGACATTACTACCAATCACTCCACAGGCAGTTCTACTTTGGAATGTGAGTGTAACTGCCCAACTTGGTTCTCCTAGATCAATGTAATGGCTGAAAACAGCAATAAAGAAATAATTCAAACAAGTTTAAAATTCAAAGAAATACAGACAATACACAGGCCTGAGAAAGAACTGCATCCAATCTAAGACATTCTCTTTTCCCGTTTCACTTAAGCCTCATGTTATCTCTGCATCCTTGTCAAGTTATGCTTCATTGACTTTAAAAGTTAGTCTTCCCAAAAAAGCCTTTGATAGACATATTTCTGAATTATTTAAAATAACTTTTGAAAGAATAAGGCTACAGTCACTGCATTTTTCTTCCTATGCTAGGCTCAAGTGGATAGAAACTTAAAAAACATTTAAGGCCAGGTACAGTGGCTCATGCCTGTAATCCCAGCACTTTGGGAGGCGGAGGCGGGCAGATCACAAGGTCAGGAAATTGAGACCATCCTGGCTAACATGGTGAAACCCCCTCTCTACTAAAAAAAAAATACAAAAATTAGCCAGCGTGGTGGTGCATGCCTTTAGTCCCAGCTACTGGGAAGGGTGAGCCAGAATTGCTTAAACCCCGGAGGCAGAGTTTGCAGTGAGCCAAGATCATGCCACTGTGCTTCAGCCTGGCGACAGAGCGAGACTCTGTCTCAAAACAAACAAACAAACAAAAATTTAAAAAGCAATTCCAAGGATCTGTTGGCCTACCTGTTCTACCCACAGTAAACAGTTTTGCCTTGAGAACCCTGACAAACATGAGATGTGGTGGGGAAATGTGAATAGGTTTGTTTTGTAGACAAAAGGATTATGTTTCTGAAAAAAAAAATGGGAGGATGATCCAAGATGGCTGAATAGGAACAGCTCTGGAGTGCAGTTCCCAGCGAGAATGCAGAGGGTGAGTGATCACCGAATTTCCAAACAAATTTTTACTGCCCACAGACCAGGAGATTCCCAGGTGGAATAGTGCCACGAGTCTCCAGTACGGCTGTTTCAGTCAGTTTCAGTCTCCAGTATGGCTGTTTCCGCACGAAAACTCACACAAATCTGGGCGCCATTTCAACTGGTGCCTGGAATGCCTGGGAAACAGAGTCGCCCATTCAACTGAAAAAAAGGGGGGTTAAACAGGGAGCCAGGTGATCTGGCTCAGCAAGTCCCACCCCCACAAACACCAGCAATCTGAAATGCTCTGGAGTGAGAGTTTCACAGCAAGCACAGCTGGACCCGGGACGGTCCAGCTCTGTGGGGGGAAGGGCATCTGCCATTACCGAGGCAGTCTGCCATTACCGAGGCAGTCTGCCATTAGAGAGACAGTGTGCCATTACTGAGGCAGACTGCCACTACCAAGGCAGTTCTAACTACTTCTATAAACAAAACTGCAAGGAAGCTCACACAGCAGCTGGGCAGAGCCCACAGCAGCTCAGCAACGCCTCTGCTGGCAGTCTGTGGCTAGGCCACCTGCTCACTGGACAGGGTATCTCTGAGAAAAGGCAGCGGCATGTCAGGAACTTATAAATAAATAAAGCCCAGGAACTTATAAATAAAGCCCAGGACAGAGCACCTGGGGAAAAAAGGCAGTTATGAGCTCTGCTGTAGCAGACTTAAAAATCTGCCCAGTAGCTCTAGATGGAACAATGGAGCTCAAAGCTCAGCACTTGAGCTCCTATAAGGTACAGACTGTCTCCTCAAGCAGCTCCCCAACCCCCGTATATCCAGAGATGTCTCATAAAGGAGAGCTCAGGCTGGCATCCGGCAGGTATCCTTCTGGGACAAAGATAACAGAAGAAGAAACTGGCAGCAACCCTTACTGTTCTGCAATTGCCGCAGGTGATCCCCAGGCAAGCAGGGTCTGGAGTGAGCCTCCAGCAGTCCTAAATCAGAGGAGCCTGACTGTTAGAAAGAAAACTAAAAAACAGAAAGAAATAACTTCATCATCAACAAAGGACATCCACTCAGAGACCCTATCTGAAAGTCACCAACTACAAAGACCCCAGGTAGATAAATCCACAAAGATGGGAAGAAACCAGTGCAAAAAGGATGAAAACATCCAGAACTAGAACACCCCTCTTCTACCATGGGATCACAACTCCTCTCCAGCAAGGGAACAAGGCTGGAAGGAGAATGAATCTGATGAATTGACAGAAATGGGCTTCAGAGGGTGGGTGATAACAAACTTCTCTGAGCTAAAAGAATATGTTCTAACCCAATGCAAAGAAACTAAGAACCTTGAAAAAAGGTTTGATGAAATGCTGATGAGAATAAACAGCTTAGAAAAGAATATAAATGACTTGATGGAGCTGAAAAACACAACACGAGAACTTTGCAAAGCATATACAAGTTTCATTAGCCAAATCAATGAAGCAGAAGAAAGGATATCAGAGATTGAAGATCAACTCAATGAGATAAAATGAGAAGGCATGATTAGAGAAAACAGAGTGAAAAGAAATGAACAAAGCCTCCAAGAAATATGGGATTATGTGAAAAGACCTATTCTATGTTTGATAGGTGTACCTGAATGTGATAGAGAGAATGAATCCAAGCTGGAAAACACTCTTCAGGATATTATCCAGGAGAACTTCCCCAAGTAGCAAGGCAGGCCAATATTCAAGTCCAGGAAATACAAAAAACACCACAAAGATATTCCTCAAGAATCTTGAGCAACCCCAAGGCACATAATTGTCAGATTCACCAGGGTCGAAATGAAGGAAAAAATGCTAAGGGCAGCCAGAGAGAAAGGTCAGGTTACCCACAAAGGGAAACCCAACAGACTCACAGTGGATCTCTCAGCAGAAACCCTACAAGCCAGAAGAGAGTGGGGGCCAATATTCAACATCCTTAAAGACAAGAACTTTCAACCTAGAATTTCATATCCAGCCAAACTAAGCTTCATATGTGAAGGAGAAATAAAATCCTTTATGGACAAGCAATTGCTGAGAGATTTTGTCACCACCAGGCCTGCCTTACAAGAGTTCCTGAGGGAAGCACTAAACATAAAAAGGAACAACCGGTACCAGCCACTCCAAAAAAGTGCCAAATGGTAAACACCACTGACATAATAAAGAAACTGCATCAACTAATGGGCAAAACAACCAGCTAGCATCAAAATGGCAGGATCAAATTCACACATAACAATATTAATCTTAAATGTAAATGGGCTACATGCCCCAATCAAAAGACACAGACTGGCAAATTGGATAAAAAGTCAAAACCCATCGGTGTGCTGTATCCAGGAAACCCATCTCACATGCGAAGATACACATAGGCTCAAAATAAAGGGAATGAGGAAGATTTACCAAGCAAATGGAGAGCAAAAAAAAGCAGGAGTTGCAATTCTCATCTCTGATAAAATAGACTTTAAACCAATAAAGATCAAAAGAGACAAAGAAGGGCATTACATAATGGTAAAAGGATCAATGCAACAAGAAGAGCTAACAATCCTAAATTGTTGAGGCAGCAATTAATAGCCTATCAACCAAAAAAAGCCCAGGTCCAGATGGGCTCACAGCTGAATTCTACTAGATACAAAGAGGAGCTGGTACCACTCCTTCTGAAACTCTTCCAAACAATCCAAAAAGAAGGAATCCTCCCGAAATAATTTTATGAGACCAACATCATGTTGATATCAAAATCTGGCAGAGACTCAACAAAAAAAGAAAACTCCAGGCCAATATCCATGATGAACATAGATGCAAAAATCTTCAATAAAATAATGGCAAATCAATTGCCACAGCACATCAAAAAGCTTATCCATCATGATCAAGAAGGCTTCATCCCGGGGATGCAAGGCTGGTTCAATATATATAAGTTTATAAACATAATTCACCACAGAAACAGAACCAAAGACAAAAACCACATTATTATCTCAATAGATGCAGAGAAGGCCTTTGACAAAATTCAACAGCACTTTATGCTAAAAACTCTCAATAAACTAGGTATCAAAGGAACATATCTCAAAACAACAAAAGCTATTTATGACAAACCTACAGCCAATATCATACTGAATGGGCAAAAACTGGAAGCATTCTCTTTGAAATCTGGCACTAGACAAGGATGCCCTCTCTCACCACTCCTATTCGATATAGTATTAGAAGTTCTAGCTAGAGCAATCAGGCAAGAAAAAGAAATAAAGGGTATTCAGTTAGGAAAGAAGGAAATCAAATGGTCTCTATTTGCAGATGACATGATTATACATTTAGAAGACCCCATCGTATCAGCCCAAAATCTCCTGAAACTGATAAGCAACTTCAGCAAAGTCTCAGGATACAGAATCAATGTGCAGAAATCACAAGCATTCCTATACACCAACAACAGACTTAAAGAGAGCCAAATCAAGAATGACCTGCCATTCACAAGTGCTACAAAGAGAATAAAATACCTAGGAATTCAACTAACAAAGGATGTAAAGGACCTCTTCAAGGAGAACTACAAACCACTGCTCAATGAAATAAGAGAGGACACAAACAGATGGAGAAATATTCCATGCTCATGGTTAGGAAGAATCAATATC
>CAUYLG010034260.1:0-14926 GCA_963573385.1 Cacajao melanocephalus
CTGTTGTTAATCGCCATCTTGGATCTCTCTCCGCCCGGTGATGAAGTTTTTTCTGTTTCTTAGTTTTCCTTTGGCGGATGCCCCTTCCCCACAGAGCTGGACCTTCCCGGTTCGGCTGTGATTGCTGTGAAACTCTCAGTCTTCAGCTTTTCCAATTGCTGTTCTCCTTGTGGGGATGGGACCAGCCGAGCTGGACTCAAAGGGCACCCCGTCCCGTATACTCCGCACCGAGAAGTGCCATGCTGGGGCACCAGCAAAAGAGCCGCGCCGGCCAAAAAAGTCACGCTGGTGACCCGTGTGGCTCCTCCGCCGTGAATCTCCCAGTCTGTGGGCAACAAAAATTGGTCTGAAAGTGCGGCGTCCACTCGCTCTCTGCACTTTCACTGGGAGCTAAAATCCTGAGCTGTTGTTAATTGGCCATCTTGGATCTCTCCTTCTGCTCAATTATTTTTAATTCAAAGCTCAAATTCTAAAGTATCTGATATAATAGACTATTTTTTCTTTTTTTTTTAACTTTGCTAAACTTAGAAATTCCTTGTAGTATACTAAAGGTTAAAAAATAGTGTGTTCTTTTTAAAGCTTTCATCTGTTCATGATCTGATTAGCCAGTTTGTGGTGTTTAAAAAAAATCTTTTCTTTCATTGTCTTCTTTTGAGCCATTTCACAGCTTGTTAGTATTTCTGATAATATAAAGTACTCAAATAGATGAAATTAAATTAAACTTGCTCTCACATTCAACTCTGGGTTTTAAAGAATATTACTTGAAGGAAAGGCAGGAGGCCAAGGTGGGCAGATCACTTGAGGTCTGGAGTTCAAGACCAGCCTGGCCAACATGGCAGAACCTCGTCTCTACTAAAAATACAAAAATTATCTGGGCATGGTGGCACATGCCTATAATCCCAGCTACTTGGGAGGCTGAGGCAGGAGAATCACTTAAACTAGGGAGGAGGAGGAGGCTGCAGTGAGCCAAAATCTCACCACTGCATTCCAGCCTGGGTAACAGAGCAAGACTCCATCTAAAAAAAAAAAAAGAAGAAGAAGAAAAGAAGAAAGGCAGGAATTGAAATTAATGGTTAAAAAGAAACATTACAGATCATCTGTCAATTTTAGTGACCTATATTCACAAGTACTGTGAACTGCTCTGGTTGACTTTTTTTTTTTTTATTTTTTATTTTTTTTTTTTTTAGGCAGAGTCTTGCTCTGTCACCCAGGCTGGAATGCACAATCATGGTTTACTGCAGCCTCAACCTTTTGGCCTCAAGTGATCCTACTATTTCAGCCTCTGGAGTAGCTGAGACCAACAGGTGCATACCACCACACCTGGCTTATTTTTTAATTTTTTTTCTAGAGACCTGGTCTTGCTATGTTGCCCAGGTTAGTCTTGAATTTCTGATCTCAAGCAATCCTCCTGCCTCAGCCTCCCAGATTGCTGGGTGAGCCATCATGCCCTGCCTGCATTACTTTTTGTAATGTTTTATTGCCATGGAAAAGTATTGACAACTTGAATCAGGTTGTATTTGTTACTATGAGACTCTTAAATTATCTGAACCATATGGTTGGAAACAATGATTTCTAGAACTAACACCAGCTTTCAAGGTTTGTTGATGGAAGAGAGTACTTAAGCTAATAAATTTTACTTGTTAAATGAAACAGGAAACATCAAAATGCAGCTAAGCATTAAGAAAATGAGAGAAGTGGTTCCCTAGGAGAGAAGAAATTAATAAAATGTGCACCTTAATGTATCCCTGAGATGGTATTTCCACAATGTATTGAATTGAGGGTGAATTTACTAGTTGATTAGCCAGGGGCGGGGGGTCTGGTTCTAGTCTCCACTTGTGCTGTACTGACTTGTTTCATGTGTGTTTTGGATACATATGGTGATAGCAACCTGTTAGTCTCTGGTAAAACCCAGTCCAAAGATATGTGAAGCCTGGATATGTGAGGTTGAATAAGGATGTCCTGGAGCCATGAAATACATTAACATTGTTGGGCAGTTATGGCAACGGAAAAACAGTGTTAATAAAGGGAATAAGTAAGCACTTTATAAGCAAAGAGGACATGCCTTTTCTGTATGCAACGAGCTTCGCAAATTCTAACTCCACCCTAATTATAACTGCCTTGTTCTCATGAAGCTCACTGTCAGCAAATGCTTATTCACCAGCTACAATATTATGCATAATACACTGGGCTGAGAACTGTGAGGGATACAATACAAAAATGACAGGGCCCCTCGCATCAAGATGCCATTGAAAAGCACAGACTGTGTTTGGGAATCAGTAAGTCCAGTGTGTAGACAACAGTGTTAGTGGGGAAAATGGAATACAGGGTTGAAAGTTGTATTGAACCCAGATTGTTAGGTTTTTTAAATGCAAAATTTGTATGTTAGGATGCTATTATTTGGAAAGTGGGGACCTACTCAATTTTTTAACACCAAAAGAAAATAATTAAATCTGTTTCTGGCTATTTATTCACATTTTTTGGTACCATTTTTTTTTTTTTTTTTTAGATAGTAAATTTTCAGTGAACAAAACCAGTTATCTATCTTGGTTAATGTCCAATGCAATGTCATAGATTACATGTAATATTTAGGTTCATGTAAATAATACTGTTCTTAAAAATTCATGTGTTCTTATTATGGAATGAATAAAGGACCCTCATTTTTCTTAATATTTATTTAGCTAAACTATGATCCTCCTCACCAAGGAATAACAAAAATCCTAGGCAACTGTGGCAAATCATTTGCCCAAGAGGATCACTTTTAAACCCTAGTGAAGCTGGGTATGGTGGCTCACACCTGTAATCCCAGCACTTTGAGGGGCCAAGGTGGGCAGATCACCTGAGGTCAGGAGTTCAAGACCAGCCTGGCCAACATGGTGAAACCCTGTCTCTACTAAAAATACAAAAATTAGCTGGGTGTGGTGGCACACATCTTTAGTCCCAGCTACTTGGGAGGTTGAGGCAGGAGAATCTCTTGAGCCCGGGAGGTGGAAGTTGCAGTGACCTAAGATTGTACCACTGCACGCCAGAGCCTGGATGACGGAGTGAGACTCCATCTCAAAAAAAAAAAAAAAATCCTAGTGAAGCTATCAGGTATTGGAAAGCATGGAAATGCTATAAACCAATACATTCTGCATTTTATTGATTCAGTATTTTTTCAATGTTTTGTCTATAGATAGATCCCAGGGGATTAACATATATTTAAATTATCTAACTTTCCAGTTGGACATAAAAAACCTTATCCTTCTCTTCCATTGCCTTTTATATCTTCCGTGGGGTCTCCTGGGCTTGTGTAACTTGTCATAATGGACAGGATGTGAGGGATGCCACCACAGACAGACACTATATAGTAAATCTGAAGAATGGACAGAGGAAAACTTGCAACAGAATTAGAGGAAAGCAAAAATGATGGTGACTATTGCAAAGCCTGGAATGGTTCCCTTGGGAATTTAAGGAGGGAAAACAAGAGTTTCTGTAGTTTCCAGAAATAGAACTGCTTGCCAGCTTCCTTCCATCCTCCCTCTTAGCCTAGCTGCAAGAGAAGAACAGGCAGGCACATGCAGGCTGACGACTTTCCTGCTTGTGACAGTTCCAGATTACAAATGTGCAGAACAAGATTACAGTGCCAGCATTCCCAGGCCCAGGGAGCAAAGGCAGGTGGGCTGGGATGAGGTGAAGGAAAATTAAAATGAAATATAATAAGTACGGGTGATAATGAGAAGAAGAGGAAGTGTGGGGTGGTAGATATATTGTTAAGATGCTAAAAGAAGACTGAGGGCATGAGACAGAAAGCCCTGTACTGCCTGGGCGTGTATCTGAGAGATACGTGGGTGTGTTTGCAGAGGAAGTTGTGGGGGCATGTGTGTGTGCAGAATGTATGTTAGGGAGGGGTTTTATTGGTATAGGAGTGGGAGGGTGTGTGCAGTAGGGTGTGGAGTGCAGGGGTGGAGAGAAAAAAAGAGAGCGGACGGAGGGAGGACTTTTATGGAGTGCCAGGAACACCCATTTCACAAAGGAAAACTGCCAGCTGCCAGCAAGTCAAATTTCCTTTGTGGGAACGGATCAGCTCCCCATGGTGGATTCTGGCCTCTGATCTGACCCCAGGATGTTTGCCAGATATTTGACCCCTGAAGGGAGGGACACAGTTTCTGGATTTTTACCACACCCTGATCCATGCTCTTTCCCAGGGACTGATGTGTTTGCTTATGTATTATCATAGTGTTGGTCACAGGGCAGCATTTCTTGGCAGACAGTCTAGTGAATAGAACTGTAAGTTAGAAATACTTTCCAGTCTTGGTTTCTTTGTGTGTGTGTGTGTGTGTGTGTGTGTGTGTGTGTGTGTGTGCATGTGCGCCTTTTAGTATAGTGGGGTTTTTTTGAAACCCTGCTATAATACTTCTGTGCCTTGATTCCCAATTTTTCTGGTAATAAGAAAGAAAACATCAGCTATATAAGGAAATATGGTGTAGTATTAATAACTGCAATGAATACATAATTTTAAAGACCCATGGGTGACAGATTTTAATCCAGTATGAGAAATAACTTCTACTAATTAGAATTGTTCAAAACTAGGAGAGGTTAGCATAAATGTGGTATGTGTCATATTATTCTACATATTCAAATGGAGTGAAATGACCAGTTGTAGAGTGTTTAGGGGAAATTCCAGCAGCAAATAATGGTATACTAAACATACCCTGAATAATTATGCCAAAACTCCAAGATGTTATGATTCTAGGACTATAGCATGTTAAGCAATATAGAATTATCTTTAATATTAAAGTGTTATAAATATGAAATAATCAATACACAAAATGTCCATGCATGATTAGCACCTTTATTGGGCAACCAAGATATATGGCATATAACTGCAGAACGAACTTGAGGCCCAAGTCTTCCAAAGTAACCCCAAAACAAACTAAATATAGAAAAAGAAGGCTATGTCGTGTAGCAGGGAGAAGTATTCACTACAAACAGGCTGGAGTCCTGGTGGCTCACGCCTGTAATCCCAGCACTTTGGGAGGCCAAGGCGGGTGGATCATGAGGTCAGGAGTTCGAGACCAACCTGGCCAATATGGTGAAACCCTGTCTCTACTAAAAATACAAAAATTAGCCATGCATGATGGTGCGCCTATGGTCCCAGATGCTCGGAAGGCTTAGGCAGGAGAATTGCTTGAACCCAGGAGGCAGAGGTTGCAGTGAGCTGAGATTGTGCCACTGTACTCTAGCCTGGGCGACAGAGCAAGACTCTGTCTCAAAAAAAAAAAAAAAGTAGGCTGTAACTCTTACAAGTCATTCCTGCACAGCCTCTATCTATTTCTATGAAAGATTCAGTCCAACTTAGTGGAATACTAAACGAATGCTAGAAGTGTTTTCTTCAGTGAATAAAAACTTTCAGATGTTTGTTGACCACCCAGTTCAGACACATTTCCAGTCTCTGTTTGAGAAATGGTATGGAAGTCCTCAGAACTTCCTTAGCTTTCCAAAGACTGTTAAGACTTCTCAACAGTCTTGTTGAGTCTTACTGTTCTCATTCAGTCTAATGCACTTTGAATCACCTGGGGATCTATTAAAAGGCGATTCTGATTCAGTAGGCCTGGGGTGAGGCCTAAGATTCTGCACTTCTAAGAGATGCTGATGACACGTGTCCACAGGCGACTCACAGAAGTAAGGCTATAGGTGAAAGCAGATAGGAAACTCTAGGTACCCGGGCAAGGGTAGACAATGCGTCAGAGGAATGAGATCAATACTATCTCATCCACAGAATCACAAAATTAAGAGTATAAAAGGAGAGCAGCCTTGTGATTGCCATCTAAAAACCATTATTTGGCTCTTTTTAATGGCAAATGTAAAAGCTCTGTGTGGGCTGGATTGGGGTTTCCTTAGGGTGGTGACAATATGGTCTATTAGGGTAAATGTCAGGGACTTCTGGGAAATTCCAGGCTCTGCTGTCAAGTAGATAAAATTTGTTTTGGTCCCATCTTCCCTGCTGGTCTCACACTTCTTAAAACATGACTTTTCCTAAGAGAAAACTGTGATCTTTTCTTTTAGGACAGACCTCAACAAATTGTCTTAATCTCCTCTAAGGAATCAGGTGGAAAGGAATTTAAGGTGTGGTCTTTCCCATGGAAGTCTTTAAGACTCCAGGTTTTCAAGACACTACAGGATAAAGCTCTATTAGCAAAATGCCAAACTGTTAACAGATAGAACAATATTGTGATAGGAGGGTTTGCTTAAATGGCCTTCTGATTCCTCCACAGACTGAGCTTACTTAGGATAACAGGAGTGGGAAGAAGTGTTAGTACTGGGAGGGATTCTAAGAAGGGTCTCCCTCTCACTCTAACTGATTAGAATTGAGAAGCTTGCAGGATTAAAATATTGGTGCAAAGTAAAGACATTTGAGGACATGGAGTAGCTAAGGTTGTTAACCGTTCTCCAAACGCTTATTTATTTTACTTCAATGAATCAGAAATAATTGGATTCCACCCTGTTTCTCTTCTCAGAACAGATAGTAACTAATGTTGTACCATATATTTTAAACTATACTAAGAATATAAGAATTACTTGCTTCAACCATCCACAACTTAGCTCACCAGCAGTGCTGTCCATCTGGAACATAACTAAAAACCAGGAATTATGCAAAAAGTTCCCTGAGTAGGCAAAATAGATGTCATTTTATATCCATGCACTAAAGCTCTTAAGAGCTCAAGGTTTTAGTATTTATATAATCAACATTTCCCACTTAATGGCAGTAATCCATTACTGAAAATCAGATGTTCTACATCTTAAAAGCTGACTAGAAACCTATTTCCCATTATTTGGAATAGAAAAAAATTATAATGTATTACATACCAGCTTTAAACCACTAACAAATTTTTTAAAAAGTAACTGAAACACAGCAAAGTGTGTATATGTAAGTAACAAACTACCATATCATGATGTAAAATGACCAAACCATGCTTGCTGATCATCTAAGGATTGATACAGTTAATAGCTACTTTATATGCTGTGATGTCTCTGTCAGTACTAGTGACAGAGAAACTTACCTTTGTTGATAATGTACACTTTTTAAAGTATGTTCACGATTCTGACATTCTACTAATTATATCTTTTCTCATGTATTGTTTGTTAAAAACGTTCTATTGAGTTATAAATATGCAAATATACATTTTTTCCTACAAAAACATAGCCAAAAAATGATATATTGAGAAGTGTATATGTTCTATGAAGTTGGGTATTAAAAACCAAGAAATATTCTAGGGGAAAAGTGTTAATTGGGGAGATACTTGCAGTGCATGTCTAGTGCCATGCTGGAGCCCATTTATATTGGTTCCTAAGAGATGATTGTTAAAGTTTTAGGAATTTTGCAATTCCTAAAAGGTCATATTGGTAACTTGAAATTGGCCACAATGGGAGTATTTACACCACAAAAATAGGCAAATGCTATCAATTGGGGATTCCCTCCACCTCCATGAAAGCTGGTTGTGAGGCATTTACCAGCATTCTACTGAGTATGCCTATAGTTTATCTCACCAAAAGTAAGAGGTCACAGGTTGCTGGATGGACTTTATCCTAGTCAGGGTATGCTAGACTTGTGTTATAGTAAAAACAACCTCCAGGCACCAGTAGCTTATTCAACAAAAGTTTATTTCATGCTGCAATGAGAGTCAATTGAGGCCTCTGCTCTACTTAGTCACTCGGGAACCATAAGCTGATGGAGGCTCCATTATCTCTATAAGAGGCTTCAGGGTTTAGTGTGGTGTGAGCAAAGACATCTGGAATCAAGAGCTAGTTTTTATGTGCTTTGACCCACAAATAACATAATTCACTTTTCACCCATATCCCTCTGGCCAGAACTCATCACAAAGCTCAACCTACCTGTAAGAGAACTGGAACATATGAGGAAACAAATGGAATATTGGGAGAGCGCTGATATTCCTTTTACACATACATCATTATTTTAAATGCCTCTAAGGAATAAAAATCCACTATTAATTAAACTATGATGTAAGGCTTTGTTAGAATGAGATATTTGGACATAGACCTTAAAAAATCATTTATCTCTCTTTTGCATTCCAAAGAAGGCAAATGAATCAAAATAAATTGGTTGAAGTGTTCTTTAAGATTTCTGCACATTTGAAGAAGGCTGACTTCTGTCTGATTCATAGTCACTGGTATCTGCTTTTCTACAGAGTGTCAGACTCTATATGAGCAACAGCATGGGTGAGGCAGCATTTCTTAAGAGTGCTTTGTGATTGTCTCTAAGACTTTTGTCTAAACCATAGTCACACATTATGCAAGTTTTAATTCTTGAGCTTTATTGATCCTATGAAGATGTTCATGGAAGTTTTCTAACAATAACAGATCCTTACTTCTTCCTCAATTGGCCTTAAAAGTTTTGTTGTCTAGAGCTTTGCAGTATCAGGGCCTGCAAACAGCTAAGTCAGACCCTGATACTAACAGCGAAGTCACTACATTTTCAGCAAGCTTGTTCTTTAATGCACCTAGTTATATATAACTAAGAGGCAACTATGTCATGAATGCTGCTTGGCTAAGTGTGATTGTGAGAAGTCATAGATTATATGACCTATCCTGAAGTCAGAGATGTAGAAATGTAAAAATAAATAAAGTGTGTTTTGGAAGTCAAACTTACCTAAGGGGAGCTTGAACTGAAATGCAGTCTTAATAAATTTTAAAAACTTGATGGGCAGAAGGAGAGAGGAAAACCCCTATGATTTGAATGTCATAGACTGTTTTTTTTAATCCCTAAAGATGACAGCTGGTAATCACGTTTAGGGAACATTGTTCTTTCACTTTGAGAAAACAGTCAGAATGAGTCATTTAGGTATCAAACATAAGCAAAGGCCTTGTTCTGAATTGGTGATTTTCAGCCAGGGTGACTCTGAGTGGCTAACATCTGTATTTTAACTCAACAACAAATGCCTGTTTTGAAATCTACAGGAATATATCTCTGCATATTGCATCTTCCTTAGATAAATTCTGATTTTCTTCAAAGTATAAATTTGGATTATACTGGAACTTAAAGTATCACTTATTCATTTGGAAATTTGTGTATATTCTTACTTAGAAGCAAAATCTGGCAATTTCATGAAAGATGTGCAGGCAAGATTTGCATCTCATGCTATCAGACAGACCACACAGAAGAGCGGAACTGGACTTGGTAGAGCTCACACAAGCCTGGACTGTCAATGTCTGTGAGCCATATAAGGTTGAATTATCTACAGTGTATTGATATTGGACTGTTACATTTTCATGCACTGTCCTAATGGGTGCCACGAGACATGTTCATGGTTCTACTGGTCTTGTAATTTTAGGAAAAGTACTAAGATGCCGATGCCAATAAATGATAAGTGGAGAAGTAGGCCCTTCCCTCTTTAGAGGCTGACCATGGATCTGTGCTTGGAGTTATGGATGTCTTTGGCCTGCTTCCAAGGTTGGGTGCTAGGGATAGGAACTAAACAGTCATATAACCATGGAGGACTGAGAGTGGGTCCCAGCCTCTCTGGGTTCAGGAGTAAGCTCATCTGTAGCCAAGCCAGCAGTAGTATCACAATGTGCTTCTCCTCTGTTATTCCCCAGCTTTCAGTTAACCTGGTTAAAAGTGCACCCTTGTCTCTAGGGGCTAGAATGAAGTAAGGGAAGGTCTGTCTTACACTGAGATGACATGACAAAGAGGAAAGTAGAATGCTCTCCTCTGAGGTCAAAGAGGTAGGAGTGGCAAATTAGGAGTGAAAGACTGAAGAACATAGAAGACCAAAAATTTTCTTTGTAGCAAGCACAAACACGGAAAGAAATGAAAGGAAAAATCCACCATAGCTCCCTGGGACCAGGTCATGGTCAAATAGTGCCACAAATCTCAGTTGATGTCCTGGGACCTAAGAAATCATAGCTTAGTACAATTACAGGTGTTCATCATGACAGCTCCAAGTCCTCAAGGAAATATTAACTTTGTCAAACTCATGTAAGAGCACATAAAAATTCATGCCACCACTGAGAAAGATTTTTCCACAATTTATTAATATAAAGATAATATGGCCAGGCATGGTGGCTTATGCTTATAATCCCAGCACTTTGGGAAGCCCAAGCAAGAGGATTGCTTGAGGCCAAGAATTCAAGACCAGATGATGACCAGACTGGGAAACATAGCAAGACTCTATCTCTGCAAAAGTAGAAATAAAAATTAGCTGAGTGTGGTGGCATACATCTGTGGTCTCAGCTACTTGAGAGGCTCAGGTGGGAGAATAGCTTGAGCCCAATAGTTCAAGTTTACAGTGAGCTATGATTACACCACTGCTCTCCAGCCTAAGTGACTGAGTGAAACTCAGTCTCTCAAAAAAAGGAAGGAAGGAAGGAAGGAAGGAAGGAAGGAAGGAAGGAAGGAAGGAAGGGGAAGAAAGAAAGAAAGAGAGAGAAAGAAAGAAAGGAAAGAAAGAAAAGAGAGAAAGAAAGGAAAGAAAGAAAATGTAATGTAGTAGCTTAACTTCTAGTCACTTGGAAAGGTTGGTTACTGTAGATGTTGATTTCCCTGAGAAACCTAGATAACCAGAGATTTGCTGTGTTCAGTCCATGGCACTGCACTGCAGGACATTTTGAAGACAAACATGGTATTTTCCCTGAAAGCATTTGGAAACGTTCCCTGTGTGTTTCTAACAATGCTCTAGCAGCTCATATGAATCTAACAAGGATGAATTTATCTAAATCTTTCTTTATCCTATTTATATTTGTGGACTATGCAACATCTTGAGGATAATGAGTTCCATATGTTTACTACCCACTGTATAAAGTAATGCCATCTTTTATTTATCTTTAAACTACTTGCATAGAATTTCAATGGGTGCCCCTGAATTTTAGCATTCCAGGATTTGAATATGTTCTCACTTTAGGGCTGCCTCTAGCCCATATAGGCCTCTGTGCAGATAAGAAACAGCACCCACTCTGGGTGCTTAATTTAGAATGGGTGCTCCCTCTTTCAGACACATACAGCCCTGTGCCAAGTGCATGCCTCAGTGAGTGGAACATGGGCTAGATTTCAACCCCAGCCTAGTCCCTCACCCCCATGTCAGGCCCTTGACTAGGTGCCCTTGCAAAGTACAACTGGTACAGCCATATACAGTGGCCAGGCCTCACCATGGAGGTCCTACAAAGAGTACAGATTTTGATCATATCCTCTCTCAGGTATCATCTCCCTAAGGGATCACAGTCTTTCTGTTGATTCCTAATTTTGATCCTATTGATCCTACTCTGCCTTCCTTGAGATGTGGGGCTCAGGCTGAGGGGCAGTCCAGGCACTCTGCACTCTCCTCGGGACCCTCTGGATCCAGGGACAGTCACCAGGCTGTTGGGCTCTGGGACAGCTACAAAACAGGGGCCAGAGGAACCAGTCAATAATGGATTCCATCTGTAGAGCTTCAAACAGATAACTCAGAGAGGATCAGCTTATGATAGCTTAGGTTAATGTCCCCTAGGCACGCCATGTGCTTATATGCCAGACAGAGTTGTCTGAAACTTTTCTATCCCTTGTCTAAGCTTGGTGAGGTTTCTCTTCATTTTCTCTCCATCCGTTCAGAACTATACCAACTGCCACCTATCAGAATTCATTCCATATTTCCTTTCTAAAAACATATTCAATGCCTAAACCATAAGATAACTAGCAATAATACAAGGACAATATAACTTTTTAAAAAATACTGGATATCATGATTTTTAGTAGAGTCTAAGCTTATTCTATTTTTAGATTCACTAATACAGTGTCTGACACATGATTGATACTTAATGAAGAATGAATGGCTAGATACCCTCAAAGTCAGTTTCGTTTTGTTTTTGTTTGTTGTTTTTATATAAATAATCTGTTGCAAACATTTGTAAGACTTGCATTCTCCTTGTTCTCTCAGTGATCATTGGAACTTTAGTGATACATGGATGTATTAGGTCCTTCTAGCATGTTCGATACAGCACTTAGTCATCTAGTGAAATTTAATGTGATTTCCAGCTTTCTTTCATCTCAGGTCTTTGTCCCCATATTTAAAATATATCAAGTATTTCTAAAACAAAAAATTCAATTTTGATTATATCAGTAGATAAAATGTGTACATATTTTTCTTCCTTCTACTATAGTAGAGATTTTCAGGGAGAGAAATATTCAATACCAACCCCAACTAAGAGAGGTTTTTATTCTAAGCACCTTCTCTTCAATGAAGTATTCTGCTATTTCAAATTGTTTAGTTAAAAAACATTTTAAAATTTTATCGCAAAAAAATTAAACACATAAAAAATATAGTTAAAAATAGTAAAAAGAAATACCAGATACCTATCCTCCTGATCCAACAATTATCAATAGCTCTTGAATTTAATCTATTTTTAAAATATATGCCTTGACTCCTATTGTCCCTCCTGAGGTGGAAATTCTCAGATTCTTTCTCCTCTTCTGAGGATTTTTATTTTAACCTCTTGTGGAAGGTTGAAAAATTATTTATATAATCACATAAGCTCCCACCACCTCCATGTGTATCATACACATAATGATCTGAAATATTAATTCAATTCCCAGTCACCTGCTGTTCAAGTGCCATTCCCACAGTGCTGCTAGATAGTTCTCTGTCCTGATGGAGACAATTTTCCATGGGTCTCTCATATTTCTGCACACCTTGTGAGCAAAGCACTGACTTGCCCTTTCTTCCTGTAAAAGGATGTTTGTATAGTGAAGAGCTTTAAAAGCTGGAGCTACTGTCTCCCTCTAGAGCAAAGGGCAGGCGTACTTACTGACCATTAGAAAAGATTCAGTTTTCCTAAGCTTAGGTTCTCCTCTGGTAACCCCACCTGCTGCATGGATTGACGTCACCTGACCCTCTGTGCCACCTGTTGGAATTGGGACTTAGGAACAAATGCAAAAACACAGATACTCTGGCTATTGCTATTGATGTGAATAATAAGCCATTCTTCATCTCTGATCCAGGAATCTTGGGTTTTCCATGAAACTATGGCAGGCTAATTTTTTGGTTTGCAAGTAGGGTAAATGTCAGACTCTTGACAGTTTAGTAATGACGGTAGGATTCTGACAAAGATATGGCTTTCTGGAAGAGGAAGGATTAGCCCACAAGCCTATTGGTAGGAATTAGGGACGTTCATGGGACATAGTAGTGAACTGATCAAATTGTATGGCCAGCTGGGGAATAAATTGTTCTCTACTGCTTGCTAGTGAGAAGGAATTGAGAAGATAAACTGTATGAATTGCAGGTTGAGTCTCAGGAATTAGATTCAGGAACAGTTGTTCGAATAGTGCACTGCTTGTTGCTAACTCTCCTGTGGGTGAGGAAACTTCCTCACCAACTGAGGGGTCAACCTCAAATCTCTCCCATTGTAATAGCCAGGACTAAAATTCCTCTCTTTCAGACAAGTTAGAGACATACATCTACACTGAGCATGAAAGGAGGAAAATCTGCTTGCCAGTGTAGGCAAAACTCAGACAAATCATTGGAACTTTGGCTGGTTTGCTTAGCAAATGAGCGATTGGGTAAGTAAAGCTAATTAAGAAAAAATGGCAAAAGCTGGGCTTTTTTTAAATTGTACTTTAGGTTCTGGGGTACATGTGCAGATCATACAGGATTGTTGCATTAGAACATACATAGCAAGGTGGTTTGCCGCCTCCATCCCCCATCACCTGTATCTGGCATTTCCCCTCATGTTAACCCTCCCCACCCTTCCCACCCCCACTGTCCCTCCCCTAGCCCCCCCAACAGACCCCAGTGTGTGATGCTCCCCTCCCTGTGTCCACGTGTTCTCATTGTTCAACACCCACCTATGAGTGAGAACATGTGGTGGTTGATTTTCTGTTCTTGTGACAGTTTGCTGAGAATTAATGGTTTCCAGATTCATCTATGTCCCTACAAAGAACATGAACTCACCATTTTTTATGGCTGCATAGTATTCCATGGTATATATGTGCCACATTTTCTTTAGCCAGTCTATCATTGATGGGCATTTGGGTTGGTTCCAGGTCTTTGCTATTGTAAACAATGCTGCAATGAACACATGGGTGCATGTATCTTTATAGTAGAATGATTTATAATCCTTTGGGTATATACCCAGTAATGGGATTGCTGGGTCAAATGGAATTTCTATTTCTAGATCCTTGAGGAATCACCACACTGTCTTCCACAATGATTGAACTAATTTACACTTCCACCAACAGTGTAAAAGTGTTCCTGTTTCTCCACATCCTCTTTCACATCAGTTGTCTCCAGATTTTTTAATGATCACCATTCTAACTGGTATGAGATGGTATCTCAATGTGGTTTTGATTTGCATTTCTCTAATGACCAGTGATGATGAGCATTTTTTCATATGTTTGTCAGCCTCATATATGTCTTCTTTTGAAAAATGTCTGTTTATATCCTATGCCCACTTGGAATTTGTTTGTTATATCCTACGCCCACTTTTGGGTTTGTTTGTTTGTTTCTTTTAAATCTGTTTTAGTTCTTTGTAGATTCTGGATATTAGCCCTTTGTCAGATGGGTAGATTGCAAAAATTTTTTCCCATTCTGTTGGTTGCCAGTTTGCTCTAATGATTGTTTTGCTATACAGAAGCTCTGAATTTTAATTAGATCCCATTTGTCTATTTTGGCTTTTGTTGCCATTGCTTTTGCTTTTTTAGTCATGAAGTCCTTGCCTATGCCTATGTCCTGAATGGTTTTGCCTTGGTTTTCTTCTAGGATTTTTATGGTGTTAGGTCTTATGTTTAAATCTTTAATCCATCTGGAGTTAATTTTAGTGTAAGGTGTCAGGAAGGTGTCCAGTTTCTGCTTTCTGCACATGGCTAGCCTGTTTTCCCAACACCATTTATTAACCAGGGAATCCTTTCCTCATTGCTTGTTTTTGTCAGGTTTGTCAAAGATCAGATGGTTGTAGATGTGTG
>CAUYLG010034265.1:0-35047 GCA_963573385.1 Cacajao melanocephalus
ACGGCTCCAGGCCAGGGCACAGTCGCCGCGCAGGGAGGAGCCCGGACGCCCGGGGGCCCGGCTGTCAGCCGCCATCTTACGGCTGAAGGGGACTGAGGGCCGGGCTGCGCCAAGGAGAACTCGGGCCGCGGATTTCGGAGCCGAGGGCTGGGAGGCCGGAGTCCCGCCACAGCCACTTCCCACCAGTTCCAACCACACCCTGCCCTCTCTCGGGATGTCGACCCGGCAGGCTCACCATTTCTAGGCTTCCAGGGGTTCCCGGAGTCTTAGCTGTGCATCTCCCAATACCTGCAGGTAACGGGGCCACGGACGCTGGGCCTGTAGGAGCAGAGGACACAGAGCAGCGAAGACGAGACCTGGAGCTCGGCTGAAGCCTGAGACAAAGGCCCCGCCAAATCCGGAAGCCAGCCTGTCCGCTCCAGCTGCGTGCCTGATTGGACGGTTCCCAGAACAGCGTACCTGATTGGATAATATTTAGGGCCCCACCCCCTCAGGCCCTGAGTGACAGCAGAAGGGCTCAGATGCTGGGCTGAACGAAGATCAAGTGAAACCTAAGCCTTTTCAGGCGGGTCTTCCTCCCTGAGCCGAGCCAGGCCCTCCCCATAGCATTATAAGGCAACCCTCTGAAATAAAATGTGAGCCACATGTGAATTCTAAATTTGGTAGTAGTTAAGAAGGAAGAAGAAACAGATGAAATTCATCTAACCACTTAATAACTCAATATATCCAAAATATTTTTTTAGTGTATGAGCAATATGTAATTATTAATGTGTATATATTCTTGGAACTAAATCTTTAAATCTAACTCTGACTCATGTCTGTAATCTCAACACTGGGAGGCCGAGGTGGGTGGATCACCTGAGGTAGGGACTAGCCTGACCAACATGGAGAAACCCTGTCTCTACTAAAAATACAAAATTAGCTGAGTGTGGTGGCTCATGCCTGTAATCCCAGCTACTTGGGAGTCTGAGGCAGGAGAATCGCTTGAAATCAGGAGGCGGAGGTTGTGATGAGCCAAGATCACGCCATTGCACTCCAGCCTGGGCAACAAGAGCAAAAATCCGACTCAAAAAAAAAAAATCTAACTCTGTATTTTACCTTTCTAGCACATCACAGTTCAGACCAGCCACATTCCCGGCACCCAGTAGCCACACTCGGCCAATAGCCGCCACATTCAAGTGCAGCTCTGACATCAGGGGAGGTGAAAGGCCTGAACATCCCTTTTCTGCCAAAGGTGAGGGAAGAGCCTCTCCCTACCAACATCTCTTCAGTTCTGAGGATGGAATAGAGAATGAGAATGTTGCCTGTTTCACAGATTAAAATCTTTTTCTGTAATTTAAACCATTAAAATCATACTATGGTAATTTAATAACAATCATAAAATTTCTGAGTCATTTGTGTGTTAAAATACTAAAACATTAATTATTAAATATAAGTTTACTGCTAAAATGGCAGATAGAAGATGGGCTAACGTGCAGCTCCCACTTGGAAAGGCAGAACAGCATGTGAAGACTCACATTGTGAACTTCTGCCCTAAGGGCCACTGCACAAACATACCAGGAAAACCAAAAGTATCACAAACCCTTTAAAAGAAGTAGTTTGCTGCTGCAAACTCCATGACACAGCTGAAGAACTGAGTTCCCAAAGTGTGAGGGGGGAATGCTACCTCCAAACACACATGCCTACTGGGGAACCTGAAAATCCAGATTACAGGAGAAGGATTTCACCTTACCTATAGCTGAAATGAATTTAGAAAGCCAAGTGAGATATAAAAGTAGAAGACACGACTGGAAGAGTCTTGTAGCCTAGGCTCAAAAGATCTTGTAGGCACTCGCAGTCCCCAGTTTAAGTCCAAAGGAGCCATTTCTGACTTTATCTCACAGAAGTTCTTAGGAAAGATAGCCAGTAGAATTGGGGGTGGTGGTCATAGAAAGAAAAAAATCTTCCAGTTTAACTGTGCAATAATTTTGCCTGAGCAAAAATTTGATGGAGCAGAATCTGGGGGAGCAAATGTGAAGTGCAGCTATGAGCACAGAAGACTGTGGGCAGGTGGAGAGAGGTGAGGCCTGAAAGCCCTGCTGGGTTTCTCAGTGGGGAGGCCTGTAGCCTGGGGCAAGATCTCAGCTCTGCACACACTGGCTGCCCGTACACAAATTTCCTGCTGTTAGCAGGGCAGGGTGGGAGCTGCGTGAGGCCTGTCACTGGCAGCTGTCTTGATTTCCCTGGTTCCCTGTATGAAGCAGCTGAGGCAGCCATAATTCCCCTTCAAACATAATTGGAATGAGAACCACTCCCCACTCCCCACAGTGACTGCAACAAGCCCTGCCCAATCAATGAGTCTGAGCTCTGACCTGCCTAACCCTACCCCACCTGATGGTTTTTCTCTACCCACATTGGTAGCCGAAGACCTTAACCCTTGGGAGCTCTATGGCCCACCCATCACCTGAGAAACCTGAATATTATCCTGGCCAACGTATGGCAAGCCGATTCCCCCTTTTCTACTACCTCAGCTGGTGCCCTCTTGAAAGCACCAACTCCGCTGGAGGCCGACTGACACAAGCCATCAGAGCAACTCATAACAGAACAACTCTGCTCCAAGGAAGGACAAAACAACAGCAAATTCCACCTCCTGTAACATCCTGGCTAACCAGAGGCCCTGAGTCTGTCCATGTGACAACTTTACTGCTTGCATAACCAGTAAAGTTATGCATTTGAGAAAACCAGTGCAGTAAACAAAACTGTAAGCAAGGTCTGTCAGAGAGTCCTCTTCACTCCCCTGCCACTTCCGATGGAGCAGCTGCTGATACCCATGGCTGTGAGACCTGAAGAGAGATCACATTACAGGGCTCTTTGCAGACATTCCTCAACGCCAGCCTGGAGCTGTGGAGCCATGCTTGGTTGCTAGACCCGGAAGAGCAATATCACTGTAGCCTGGTTCACAGAAAGCCCCATCCATAGGGAAAGGGGGAGACACCTTTGTCAACCCATGGAACAAAAGAATCTGAACAGCAACCCATGAGTTCTAGATATTTTTACTGGAACAGTCTACTCAAATGAGAGGGAACCAGAAAAGTAATTCTGGTAATATGACAAGAAAAGGGTCTTTTTTTTTTTTTTTATGTGATACTTTGCTCTTGTTGCCCAGGCTGAAGCGCAACGGCATGATCTTGGTTCACTGCAACCTCTGCCTCCTGGGTTCAAGCGATTCTCCTGCCTCAGCCTCCTGAGTAGCTGGGATTACAGGCATAAGCCACCACACCAGGCTAATTTTTCTATATTTAGTAGAGATGGGCTTTCACTATGTTGACCAGGCTGGTCTTGAAAATGTAACCTTAGGTGATCCTCCTGCCTTGGCCTTGCAAAGTGCTGGGATTACAGACATGAGCTACCTCGCCTGGCAAGACAACGTTCTAATAAAATCACCAAAAGGTCACACTAGCTTTCTAGTAATGGATGCAAACCAAGAAGAAATGTCTGAATTACCAGATAAAGATTTCAAAAAGTAAAATAATTAAGCTACTCAAAGAATTACCAGAGAAAGGGGAAAACCAACTTAAATTTAAAATTCAATACAAAATATGGATGAAAAAATCTCCAGAGAAATAGATATTATAAATAAAAAACAATCACCACTTCTAGAAATGAAAGACACACTTAGAGAAATACAAAATAAGGGGGAAAGTTTCAATAATAGACTAAAGCAAGTAAAAGAATGAAGTCCAGAGCTTAAAAGCCTTTCAAATTAACCCAATCTGACAAAGACAAAGAAGAAAAAAAATCAACAAAATGAACAAAGTTTCTAAGAAATTTGGGATTATGTTAAATGACCTAACCTATGAATAATCAGTGTTCCTGAGGAACAAGAGAAATCTCAAAGTTTGCAAGACTTATTTGAGGGAATAATCAAGAAAAACTTTTCTGGTTTTGCTAGAAATCTAGACATCCCAATACAAGAAGCTCAAAGAAAACCCAGAAAATTCATCCAAAAAAGATCATCACCCAGGCACATAGTCATCAGGTTATCTACAGTCAAGATGAAAAAAAGAATCTTAAAAGCTGTGAGGCAAAAGCATCAGGTGACCTATAAATAAAAACCTACTAGATTAACAGAATATTTCTCAGCAGAAACCCTACAAACAAGAAGGGATTGGGGGTCCTATCTTTAGCCTCCTTAAAGAAAATGATTATCAGCCAAGAATTTTGTATCCAGTGAGTCTAAGCATCATAAATGAAAAAGAGATAGTCTTTTTCAGACAAACAAGATGAGAGAATTCACTTCTACCAACCCACCACTAGAGAAATGCTAACAGGAGTTCTAAATCTTGAAACAAAACCTCAGAATACAAAAAAATATAATTTCCTTAATGCATAAATTTTAAAGGGCCTATAAAATAATAACACAAAGAAAAAACAAGATATTCAGGCAATAGCTAGCATGATGAATACAGCAGGACCTCACATGTCGTTACTAACATTGAATGTAAATGGCCTAAATGCTCCACTTATAAAGTACAGAATGGCAGAATAAATAAAAACCTACACACCTAGTAGCTGCTGTCATTAAGAAACTCACCTAACACATAAGGAATCACATATGCTTAAGGTAAAGGAGTAGAAAAAGATATTTTATGCAAATGAAAACCAAAAGCAAGCAGGAGTAGCTATTCTTTTTTGTTGTTGTTTCTGAGATGGAGTTTCACTCTTGCTGCCCAGGCTGGAGTGCAATGGTGCAATCTCGGTTCACTGCGACCTCTGTCCCAGGGATTCAAGCGATTCTCCTGCCTCAGCCTCCCAAGGATCTGGGATTACAGGTGCCCACCAGCATGCCCGGCTACTATTTTTTGTATTTTTGTTAGAGAACGGGTGTCTCCATGTTGGCCAGGTTGGTCTCGAACTCCTGACTGACCTCAGGTGATCCACCCACCTTGGCATCCCAAAGTGCTGGGATTACAAGCATGAGCCACCGCCTTGGCCTGGGCTAATTTTTTTATTTTTAATAGAGGCAGGGTTTCACTATGCTGGCCAGGCTGGTCTTCAACTCCTGACCTCAGGCAATCCATTTGCCTCAGCTTCCCAAATTGTTAGGATTACAAGTATGAGCCACTATGCCTGGCCAGTGGGATTTAATGACTACAGATCTTTTGCACAGCAAAGGAAATCATCAGAAGAGTGAACAGACAACCCAGAGAGTGAGAGAAAGTTTTTGTAAACTATGGGTTTACAAAAAAATAGACTATTTTTTACAAAAAAAAGGACTATTTTCAGAATCTGCAAGAAAATCAAATTAATTAGAAAACAACAAATAATTCCATCAAAAAGTTCACTAAGAACATGAATAGACAATTCTCCAAAGAAGTTATACAAATGGCCAACAGCCATATGAAAAAAAATGCTCAACTTCACTAATTATCAGGAAAATGCAAATCAAAACCATAATGCGATACCGCCTTCTGCAAGAATGACCATAATTAAAATATCAAAAAATAGTAGATGTAGGCATGGATGTGGTGAAAAGGGAGCACTTTTACACTGCTAGAGGGAATGTAAACTAGTACAACCACTATAAAAAACAGTATGGGGACTCCTTAAAGAACTAAAAGTAGAACTGCCATTTGATCCAGCAATTCCGCTACTGGGTATCTACACAGAGGAAGGAAGTCGTTACATGAAAAAGACATACGCAGCCAGGCACGGTGGCTCACGCCTGTAATCCCAGCATTCTGTGAGGCAGAGGCAGGCGGATCATGAGGTCAAGAGATTGAGACCATCTTGGCCAACATGGTGAAACCCCGTCTCTACTAAAAAAATACAAAAATCAGCTGGCGTGGTGGCGCGAGCCTGTAGTCTCAGCTACTCCAGAGGCTGAGGCAGGAGAATTGCTTGAACCTGGGAGGAGGAGGTTGCAGTGAGCCAAGATTGCGCCACTGCACTCCAGCCTGGGTGACAGAGCAAGATTTCGTCTAAAAAAAAAAAGAAGAAAAGAAAAAGACATATGCACATGCCTGTTTATAGCAACACAATTTGCAATTGCAAAAACATGGAGCCAGCCTAAATGCCCATCAACTAATGAGTGGATATGGAAAATGTGATATATACATACACAAACACACACACACACGTCCATACATATACCATGGAATACTACTCAGCCATAAAAAGGAACAGAATAATGGCATTTGCAGGCACCTGGATGGAATTGGAGATCATTATTCTAAGTGAAGTAACCCAGGAACAGAAAACCAAACATAATATGTTCTCACTTGTAACTGGGAGATAAGCTATCAGGATGCAAAGTCATAAGAATTATATAATGAACTCTGGGGACTAGGAAGGAAGGGCACTAGAGAGTTGAGGGATAAAACACTACACATTGGGCAATGTGTACAGTACTTGCGTGATGGGTGCACCAAAATCTCAAAAATCACCACTAAAGAAATTATCCAGGCCAGGTGCGATGGCTCACGCCTGTAATCCCAGCACTTTGGGAGGGTGAGATGGGTGGATCACCTGAGATCAGGAGTTCAAGACCAGCCTGGCCAACATGGTGAAACTCTGTCTCTACTAAAAATACAAAAATTAGCCTGGCATAGTGGTGTGTGCCTGTAATCCCAGCTGCTCTGGATGCTGATCTTAACCTACTTCGTAAGTTAAAGATAACTTATTCAGAACAGGTTAAAAAGCATTGTCAGGGAGCCATTACTCCTCTGAATGGGCATAACTTTTAGGTCTTTTTCTCATGGTTTAGAGTAAATGAGGCAATGGTTAGACATTTATCCTCCATAATTAGGTCTATAGTAGATTCTATTGTAAAGGCTATGGTTGCACAATAGACTTTAAACTTTCTCATTAAAGTTGTGCTAAATAATAAATTTCTCTAGATTACTTACCGGATAAACAGAAGCATCTGTGCAGTTCTAATACTTGTGTTTGCACATAGAAAAATACATTGGATATTACAGAGATTCAGTTGTAGGAGATTAATGAACAGGACGCTTGGTTGAAATGAATAGATCTTTTATCTAGCTAATTATTTGATTTATTTAATTTTATTTGGTTGTTCATGGGGACCCTGGCTAAAAAGCATAGTTCAACCTCTTGGTATTACCCTCTTGATGTCAAAATAGTAGTCTTACTGCTGCACTATATTCTAGCAAGAGTTATAAATGTTTGCATGAAGTCATCTCTAGAATGCCAAATGGTTTCTCATTCACTGGAATGACAAAAACTCAAAGGCATGTGTGACCATGAGGACACCATAACCTATGAATAACATAATAGATAAGGACAAAAACCCAAAGCAATGGAAACTAAGCAGCACTAAGGCCCTGAGTTTTGGTTAAAATCTGACCCACGTGAGAACGTAACCAAATGGGAAGAATTTTTTAAAGAAAATTATTGGAGGCCACTCTTCCTGACTGAGCTTCTGCACTAAGCCCAAACAGACAAAACCAGAGCAAAATGGAGTCACTCATACTAAATGCCACATAAAGTGATAACTTAAGGAAAGAGGTAGATTCTTAAGATCTATAGGCTAGGTTTTGTTTTTCTTCTGTAAACAGCAGATTTTAATACAAAGAGGTCCTCTTACGGTAAGGACCTTTTTATTATTAAAAAATAATAACCTGAAGTCCTTGTTTCAACTTTTCAAAACCCGTAGTGGAATTTGAGACTAAATAAGTACTTTTTTTTTTTTTGAGATGGAGTCTTGCTCTGTCACCCAGGCTGGAGTGCAGTGGCATGATCTTGGCTCACTGCAACCTCTGCCTCCTGGGTTCAAGCGATTCTCTTGACTCAGCCTCCCTAGTAGCTGGGATTATAGGCGTGTGCCACCTTGCCCAGCTAATTTTTGTATTTTTTAGTAGAGACGCAGTTTCACCATGTTAGCCAGGCTGGTCTCAAACTTCTGACTTCAAGTGATCCACCTGCTTTGGCCTCCCAAAGTACTGGGATTACAGGTGTGAGCCACCATGCCCAGCCATAAGTACATAATGATGACAGATTGACATCAATGTCCAAAGTTTTGATCTATATCTGAAAATTGAGAAGGTAACCAAAAGGAAGAAATTGTTAAATTAATTATAGCCTAAACCTGCCCCCTTTTCTGTATGAGTTTGGTCAATAGATGTTTTCAAAGATAGTAAACTGAAACCTAACTAGATATGTAAGTAGACACAGTCTTGTGCCAACCACTGTGTTTTTGCCAATAGAAAAAAGTCAACTGTTCAAACAATGTTCAAATAACGCAGATCTCAAGCTGTAATCATTCTGGCTATTTCAGTACCTCATTTTCATTTTCTGTGTGTCACTTTGCTTTTTCAGTCCATAAATCTTTTTCAACCAGGTGGCTGTGCTGGATGTAAGGTTATTCTTGTAAGGATATGGCTGAGTTTAAAATGAGGAAACTGAGGCCAGCACGAGACAAATTAAATTCCAGTTTATTTAGCTCCCAGGCGAGGTTCTGTGGCCCCGGGGGAGGGAGAGAGAGAGAGAGAGAGAGGCCAGAGAAGTCGCGCCCGGCCGTTCTGGGTGTGTGGTTTTATAGGGGGTGAGGGCAGTAGATTGGTCAGTGGGGAAACAAAGCATGGGTAACTGCATTGGTCATAGAAAGAGTGGACCTGGACTTGGCAAGTTGCCATTGGCAACCCAGCAGAGGTACCCACAGGTGGGCTGGAGCAGGCAACAGATTGACCGGTGAGGAAACAAAGCATGGGCACCTGTATTGGTCAGAGAGAGAGACGGGACCGGGACTTGGCGAGCTGCCATGGGTCAGGCTCTCGGCGGGATTTTTAATTTTGGGCTGACAGCATGATTTAGTGCTGAGTGTGGGGCTAGGGGTGGAATGCAGGAGTGGAATGCAGGAGTGGGTGTGGGGAGCTTACGTGGAGAAGGCAGGCGCCGGTAGGATGTCCGGCCTCCTGATAAGTGTTATCAGGAGCGGAGGGGGTGAGTATTGTCCATCCGGCTCCTGGCGAGGCTATCGGCCTTACACTGGAGTCTCTCTGAGCCTACTCTAGATCCACAGGCTGCCCGATTTGCAAATTATTTTTTGCTCAATTAAATTATGTTAAATTTAATATCTCTAAAGTTGGTTGTTTTTAAGTTTTCAATTTTTTTAGGATAAAAGATAAATAGCGTGTTGGCCTTTGAGCTTCTAAACTCATCCCTCAGCTATTTTCCCAAATTATTCTACATTCTTTCAAAATGCTTCTGCAATTTTTTTTTAAATTTTTGAGATAGTGTCTCACTCTGTCTCCCAGACTGGAGTGCAGTGGTATATGCAATTATGGCTCACTGCAGCCTTGATCTTCCAGGCACAAGTAATCCTCCTGCCCCAGCTCCCCAAGTAGCTGGGACTACAGGTATGCACCATTAAGTCATTATGCCTGGCTAATTTTTTAAACTTTTTTCATGAAGACAAGATCTTACTATGTTGCCCAGGCTGCACTTGAACTCCTGAGCACAAACGATTCTCCCATCTCAGCCTCCCGACGTGCTAAAATTATAGATGTGAGCCACCGTGTGCATCTGCAGTTCTTGAGAGGAGTATTACCAATAATTAAACAGTACTAAATGGGCACAGATTTGAAAGGAATCTGGAATCTATTCTAGAAGTATCACTCTCGAGGATTTCAAGGATCTAAGGCAGCTACTTTAGTAGTGTGATCTATGGAGGTATATGGGCTTTGGGGTTAGATGAGTTGTTCCTGAATCTTAGCCCAGCCACTTAGTAGCTGTGAGTCTTTGAACAAGTTTCTTGATGTGGACCAGTTCTATAAACCACATATGCAAAAAAAAAAAAAAGGCAGAATGATACTGATTGCAAAAATGGTAGCAATTTTTTATCCCTTCTGTATCCATGCCCATTGCCAGGTGTTTTACAGCTGTTTCATCGAGATCCAGAATTTGTTTACTGAAACCTAGATCTGGCTGGCTTTATTTGCTCAAGGCAGTAAAAACCTGTGACCATGCCAGTGTGCTAGTGTGGGGCCTTGAATGCTTCTGTTTTTCTTTCAGAATGCCATCTCCATGAAAAGAAGCCCATGTTAGGCAGCTGGAGGATAACATAACATGGGGAGGAGAAGCAAGGTGCTCCTGTTGACAGCTCCAGAAGCAGAAGCGCACACCCAGAAGCACAGCTGCCTAGTTAACAAGCAGCTAATAATACATGTCTGAAGGAGCTCAGCTGAGGCTGGAAGAATTGCCTCACTGAGCCCAGCTTAAATGACTGACCATCTCAATGGTGAGCTAGGAAGTCTTGGATGAGCCAGGTGCAGTGGCTGAAGCCTGTAATCCCAGCACTTTGCGAGGCTGAGGTGGGTAGATTACCTGAGGTCAGGAGTTTGAGACCAGCCTGACCAACATGGAGAAAAACTCACCTCTACCAAAAATACAAAATAGCTGGGCTTAGTGGTACATGCCTGTAATCCCAGCTACTAGGAAGGCTGAGGCAGAAAATCCCTTGAACCCGGGAGGCAGAGGTTATAGTGAGCCAGTATCATGCCATTGCACTCCAGTCTGGGCAACAAGAGTGAAACACCATCTTAAAAAAAAGAGTTAAAAAAGAACAACAATCTGGCCAACATGGTGAAACCCCATTTCTACTAAAAAATACAAAAATTAGCTGGGTGTGGTGGCACATGCCTGTAGTCCCAGCTACTCTGGAGGCTGAGGCAGGAGAATTGCTTGAACCCTGGAGGCGGAGATTGCAGTGAGCTGAGATTGCGCCACTGCACTCTAGCCTGGCGTCTGGCGACAGAACAAGACTCTGTCTCAAAAAAAAAAAAAAAAACAACAAAGAACGTTTTGGTTGGTTTGTTTTGCAGCAATACCTAACTGATACGTGCACCCAGTGCAGATAGGATGTCAGGATTCAATGACAGGTTGACTACTGGTTGTTATAGTTACCTTCTAACAGTGGGCACCCTAAAAGTACTGATTTTTTTTTTCTGATTTAAAGTTGGATGTTTTGTAAGATAATATTGAGTAATGCAGAAAAACATATAGACATATTTGCATGTGATAGGTGCTTATAGTCACACAGTTCCCCACACCACAGGAGAAAACAAACACAGCATGGGCACTAGGGCCAGCCAAATAGCAAAATAAGTTTGCCTTTAATCTATTTTCTTCATATCTAAACACTGGAAATGATGAGTGGGGAGAGATCTGAAGACACAGTTTTAATCTCCTGTGGCCCCATCATCTTTATTTACTGTCTTATCTCTGGAAGAAAGATGGGCAACAAGTGGTCAGCAGTGGTGTACCTGTGGTTATTTTATTCTTGGGTCCACCCACAAAACTGAAGAGAGATGTTGGTAAAGGGAGGCTGTCCCCCCTCACTTCTGGCAGAAAAGGGATGTTCAGGCCCTTCACCCCTCTGATGTCAGAGCTGCACTTCAATGTGGCAGCTATTGGCCATGTGTGGCTATTGGCTGCCTGGAATGTGGCTGGTCTGAACTGCAATGTGCTAGAAAGGTAAAATACAGAGTTAGTTTCAAAGATTTAGTTCCAAATAAATATATATACTTCATTAATAATTACATATTGATCACATTAAAATGATACGGTTTTAGATATACTGGGTTAATTAAATTGTTACAATCAATTCCACCTCTTTCTTGTTTCTTTTTAAAGTTTGGCTCCTACAAAATTTAAAATTCACGTGTCGCCCACGTTTTATTTCAGAGGATTGCCTTCTTTTTAAAATTTCAGACTGCCTGCTTAAAAAACCAGAAGCCAGGAAGGTCATAAAATCTGAAAATTTTGAGTAATTGGTATCACATTATTTGCATTTGTGAATAGTCATATAATATACTATTTATAAATGCATATGGCCTTATTCACAAGGTTAAATGCAAATACTCCCTGGGGTGGACCTAGCTCAGCTCAGGGAGGAAACCCTGCCTGAAAAGGCTGCAGCAGCTTAGGCTGTCAGCCCGGCATCTGATCTCACCTTCTGTCACTCAGGGCCTGATGGGGCGGGGTCTTAAACGTTATCCAATCAGGGACGCTGGGCTGGGAACCGTCCAATCAGGCACGCAGCTGGAACGGCCAGCAGAGCTTCCGGGATTTGGCGGGGCCTTTGTGTCTCGCTACCGCCGGAGCTTCGCGTCTTGTCTTCACTGCTCTGCGTCCCCTGCTCTAAAAGGCCCAGCCTCTGTGACCCTGTTATGTGGAAAAACTTGAAGGTTCACAGCTAAGACGCCAGGACCCCTGGAAGCCTAGAAATGGTGAGCCTGCCGGGTCCGACATCCGGAGGGAGGGGGAGGGGCTGTGGCGGGACTCGGGCCTTTCCGCAGTCAGCTCCGAAATCCGCGGCCCGAGTTCTCCTTGGCGCAGCCCGGCCCTCAGTCCCCTTCAGCCGTAAGATGGCGGCTGACAGCCGGGCTCCCGGGCGTCCTGGCTCCTCCCTGCGCGGCGACTGTGCCCTGGCCTGGAGCCGTCTCTGGGCAGCTCTGCACCCGCAGCGCAGCATCTCTCCCCAACTGTGCGGGGAGCACCGGAGGGTCGTCAGGGGAGAATCCTGACTCGAGGTGCGGGGTTCATGAGTGGGAAGAGCTTTGGTCCGTGGGGTCCCAGTCCCTCCTTTTTTCTATTTAAAATTCATGGAAGTCACTGGAAAAGTATTTAAAAATGTAATAGAAGAGTGGTTCAAAAATTATAGAGCACCCAGCTATGATTTGTAGTTTGTGTTCCATGGGAGGGGCTTGAAGGAAAGACTTCAAAGAGGTGTGTGATGAATAAAACCAAATTCAAGAATACGTTAGGTGCACTTACATAGCTTCTTAATTTGTAAGATCAGGGTGCGGATTTTCCGGTTATGTAATCAGAGGATACTTGGCAGTTTACAGTTGGTTAAGCGTGAATTTTATTTCCCGCAGTGTAATAATTTACAAAAAAAACAGTGTATTCGAGTTAGATCTTTCTGAAAGGAGAAATCTAGGGACTGGAGCCACCTCAGGCTAATTGCCTGCCACTTAATTATTTTGACACTCCACAGGGGACTGATTTTCCCCTGCATTTTTTCACCTGTGTCCCAAGCAGAGTCTCAGGACTGCCTCCCATTCCCCATTCCTCCAGCCTAACTCTGACTTGCAGTAAAATACTAAATTTCCACTTTCTGACATTTTCAAATGTCAATTTCTTCTCCCTAATTCACATTATTAGCTATTTGTCCTTTAATGTACATTTTTGATACTGTATTTTAATTAATTTTTTGGGAAATCATTGGATGGTACTTTTTAAAATATTTGTTTTCTGTTTGTAAGAATTTTCTGTAAGAAGAGAGCAAAGACTAATCCCCAGACACTGTATTGTTGTGTCTCTTTTCCTTTTATTTTCCCTAGGCACAGAGATTTTTTTTTTTTTTTTTTTTTTTTAGAGACGGAGTCTCACTTTGTAGCCCAGGCTGGAGGGCGGTGGGACGATCTCGGCTCACTGCAACCACCGCCTCATGGATTCAAGCAATTATTTGCCTTAGCCTCCCGAGTAGCTGGGATTACAGGTGCCCACCTCCACAACCTACTAACTTTTGTGTTTTTAGTAGAGATGGGGTTTCACCATGTTGGCCAGGCTGGTCTCGAAATCCTAACCTCTTGATACTCCTGCTTCGGCCTCCCAGAGTGCTGGGATTACAGGCATGAGCCACCCACCTGGTGGCACACATATCTTATCAGGTTTTTTGAGAGTCAGAGTTTCCCTTTGGAAGCTTTATGGGGTGATGTGTCCTCAACCACCTATCAGATTTTTCCTGGTCTTGGGTTTCAGTACTGTCTGGGAATAAACCATGATACCCACCATGGCTATGTCTGCTAGAATATCTAATGAATATCAGCTCCTGGGTCATTTTCTTCCATAGGATAGCCTGAGGTACGAAATGTAGCCTCTCAGGGGAGCAGGTGGATTCCCTGGGCTGAGAGGAATCTCCTGGTGTACTCATCCAGTGAAAAGTTGACCCTTTGAGACATTACAATTGTCTTCGCCCAACTCAGCTTCCATTTCTTGGGGACACATTTCTGGTCAATCAGATGCTGGTGTTGAGGGAAAAACACAAATAATTTTGCCCTTTGGATTCTCTAAGGGGGGGCAGAAAAATAGGGGAAAATATGATTAAAAAATAGTGAAAGACAAATAGTGAAAAATTTGTAAAGGAAATTGAAAGGTAAGAAAATATTTACAAATGGTATAAAAGAGGTGAGTTTCAAAAAAATCGATCACTAAGTGTATTCTATTTGTTAAAACTTCTCATTTGCTATTTTGTTTTCCAGACTGAGTTTTGTAATTGTCATAGGTAGTTTTTTTACGGCTGGGTAATTTCTTTTCTTTTCTTTTTTTGAGACAAAGACTTAACCCTGTTGCCCATGATGGAGTGCAGTGGCACAATCTCGGCTTACTGCAGCCTTCACCTCCCGGGTTCCAGAGATTCTCCTGCCTAAGCTTCCCAAGTAGCTGAGACTACAGGCATGCACCACCATGTTCAGCCAATTTTTGTATTTTAGTAGAGACGGGGTGTCACCATGTTGGCCAGGCTGGTCTCAAACTCCTGACCTCAGGTGATCCACCCGCCTTGGCCTCCTAAAGTGCTAGGATTACAGGTGTGAGCCACCGCCCAGCCTAGCTGGGTAATTTCAAACAGAATTCCACACCTTAACTTTTAGAATGCTAGGGAAAAAATAGAGGAAATCTCTCTTCCATTTGGGCTTTAGAAAATGAATACATTTCTGGCCAGGTGCAGTGGCTCATGCCTGTAATCCTAGCACTTTAGGATGCCAAGAGGGGCAGGTAGATCACCTGAGGTCAGGAGTTCGAGGCCAGCCTGGCCAAGGTGGCGAAACCCCGTCTCTAAAAATACAGAAATTAGCCGGGGTGTTGGTGCATGCCTATAATCCCAGCTAATTGGGAGGCTGAGGGAGGAGAATCTCTTGAACCCCAGGAGGTGGGAGTAGGGGAGCAGGCCTAGGCAAAAAAGCGAAACTCTATCTCAAAAAAAAGAAAGAAAAAGAAAAGAAAATGAATATATTTCCACAAGAAAATGTGGTAGATAATTGGTGAAGTTACAAAGATTCATGAAAACATTAGTTCCTGTTTTTGAAGAGTAAATTTGTTACAGTGAATATTTCTAGTCTTTACCCTGTTATCTTAATTTCTGAGTTTCATGCTAAATTTTATGAGATGAAACTTGGTACCTTCTAGAAGTGTTTCCATATGACTAATTGTTTACCTCATAATTTTTCATGGAAATAGTAAAGCAGCACATTTATTGTTTAAAGGAATACTTTTGCTTTTCTTATTGAGATGTAAAATGTAAGCATCTTTAAAAAAGTCCTCACCTTATATGAACGCTGTGTTTGAGTTATTTTGCTGGATTTTCTGACTCTTAGTTTCAAAAGCCAAGTGAATAGCTCAGACGTGAAAATTAAACCTTGAACCCAGTGACTCCAAGCTAAGGCTAATACTGAGCTTATGAAAGGAGGTTATTAAAGGCTCAGTTCTTTCTGGGGATCCTCCCCTGCAGATGTCCCAGGCTTCTCACCCCAGCCATAGAAGCAGCCTTTATTCTGAGAGAAGCTGCAGAGCCCTGGCAAGCTGGGGACCCACAGGCAGATGCAGCTAAGGTTAAGATGGAAGGGGATTGGGAGGGTCTTACTGAAGATGAAGTTGTTATTGTTTTGAGGCAGTTTCTAGACTTTGTAAAATAAAACGCAGATGTATGTAAAAAACTTGAATTCCAAAGGAAGAAGCACCAACTGCAAATCTTTAAAGATTGCAAAGTTTAGGCAGACAAGGGCTTTCTTTCATAGGGAGAAGCAAACAAGATTAAAAGAAAGTGGGTGGGGAATGGCAAATTGAGGGTCAAAAAGTTAGATTCTAGATTAGAAAATGTTTTACCCTGAAGTCGGCATGTTCTTAGGAGGGGCATAAAATGGGGTTCTGTGTTGGCTCAAACAGAAGGAAGCTCAACATTCAGGAGCCTGTGGGAAGGAGAGAAACTTAAGTAAAGTTTGATTTAAAAAGTATTTTGTTTTGAAAACTGAAGTCAAATTCAGCTAATTTTTTATAAGGAAAAAAATGTGCGGAGTCTCTTTCTGGCTGTGACAAGTAAGAAAAGAGCATCCACCATTTAAGTCATAATGGGAAGGGTGTTTCTTTCCATAAACTGTTCCTGAAGAGCCCAAAGGATGGAGAATTTTGTTAATCACAGCTTTTTACCAGGAGTATCCATGTGCTTCATCTTTCCCCACCTCTATTTTTTGTCATCCTATACCTTTCTTTCATTGACTTTTTGGGTCTTTTGCTTTTCCTGTTATATCTAGTTTGTTATATCTTTATAACAAACTGGTCAACATAACTACAGTGTTTTGTTTAGTTCTGTGGGAAGCTCTATCATATTGTATAATTGGAGGGAGTTTATAAGAGTTTCCAATTTCTAAACAGTAGGTCAGAAGCATAGATGAGCCCTTGGGGTTTGTGACTGGCATCTGCAGTGAGGACAGTGTTGTGGGGCTGAGCCCTGAATCAGGGTCTGTGCTGACTCTGGGTGGTGTCAGAATTCAGATATTAGACAGCTAGTTGGTGTTGGAGAATTGCTTGGTGTTCACCAATCTACAGATTTGGGGCCAGAAGAAAGATACCACAGAGGCCCGGCCTGGAATGGAACTCTGGGTGTCTAGGAATGGCAGGCTCTGATCTCCTGTACACAGGCTGTCACACTGCCCATTGTCCTGTGATTCCAGGTCTCCTCCCATGGTGAGAGTGGACTGAAAACTTAGAGGAAATTAGCTCTGATAACACACCCTGTTTTTCCACAGCTGCCACCCCAGGATTTCCACTCACTCACAGGCATAACCCCTAGAAATTGATGTGTCCACACTCCTCCCAGGACTAGGCACCACTCTCAGGAATTTCACCACAGCATTTTTTATCTTTGTTTTTTTTTTTTTTTTTTTTTTTTTGGCCAAAAATCCACAAAAGTGTTTACACTCTCCTGCATATCCCAACCCCAGACACTGAATCTGAAGCAGCAACCTGCTTCCTCTACCAGCTGATGGTTCTGCACCACCTGTGTATAATGTTGTCTGCCTGCCCAGACACAGAAATAAGAGGACAGCCCCACCTGGGCCACTATCTGTAGGACAAACCAGTCCTTCCACCTACATTGCACTGTCCTCGACCCATGGATTTTATTCTCTAACTTTCATTTTTGTTTCAGGGGTAAACCTGCAGGTTGTTATATAAGAAAAATTGTGGCATGGGGGTTTGGTGTAGACTATTTTGTTACTGAGGTACTATGCATAGCAGTAAACAGGTATTTTTTTCTAATCCTCTTTGCCCTTTCACCCGCCACCCTCACCTGGGCCTCAGTGTCTGTTTTTCCTCTCTTTGTGTCCGTGTGTTATCATTTGGCTTTTACTTACGAATGAGAACATGCATTTGGTTTTTTATTTCTGCATTAGTTTTCTAAAGATAATGGTCTGCAGCTCCATTTATGTTGCTGCAAAAGACATAATCTTGTTCTATTTTAATGGCCCCAGAGTATTCTATAATGTTTATGTACCCTTTTAAAAAACATCATTATTTTATTTTGGAAACAAGGTCTCATTTATTCAGGCTAGAGTGTAGTAATGTGATCGTGGCTGGCTGTAGCCTCAACCTCCTGCCTTAAGCAATCCTCCTACCTCATTGCCTTCCCCCCACCAACCATTAGCTGGGACTAGCACATCCTATCACAACTGGCTTGTGGTTTTTTGTTTGTTTTCATATTTTTTCTAGTGACGGGCTTTTTCGGTATTATTCAGGCTGGTCTCGAACTCCTGAGCTTGGGCAATATGCCCGCTTTAGCCTCCCAAAAAGCGGGGATCATAGACGTGAGCCACCATGCCTAGCCATACCCTATTTTTTAATTCAGTCTACCGTTGATGGGAATTTACATTGATTCCATTTTTTGCTATTGTGAATAATGCTGCAATGAACAATGTGTGTCTGTGGCTTTATGATAAACTAATTTCTAATTTCTATTTTTTGAGGGCCAGGCGCAGTGGCTCACACCTATAATTCCAGCACTTTGGTAGGACAAGTTGGGTGCATCACTTGAGGCCAGGAGTTTGATACCAGCCTGAGCACCATTGTGAAAATACTATTTCTATTAAAAATACAATAATTAGTTGGTCATGGTGGCGTGTGACTGTGGTTCCAGCTATTTAAGAAGCTGAGGAATGAGAATTGAACCCAGGAGGTGGAGGTTGCAGTGAGGTGAGATCGCACCACTGCACTCCAGCCTGAGCAACAGAGCAAGACTCTGTATATCTTTGGTTAGACACCCAATTATAAGGTTGCTGGATCAAATGGTAATTCTGGCTTTAGGTGTGTGAGGAATCATCACACTGCTTTTCCCAGTGATGGAACTAAGTTAAACCCCCACCAGCAGTATATAAGTATTCTATTTTTTCTACAACCTTGCCAGTATCTGTTATTTTTTGACTTTTTTTTTTTCCAAGACAGAGTCTCACTCTGTCACCAGGCTGGAGTGCAGTGGCGTGATCTCTGCTCACTGCAGCCTCCAACTTCCTGGTTCAAGTGATTCTCCTGCTTCAGCTTCTGGAGTAGCTGGGATTATAGGCACATACCACCATGCCCAACTAATTTTTGTATTTTCACCGTGTAGGCCAGGATGGCCTCCATCTGCTGACCTCGTGATCTACCCACCTTGGCTTCCCAAAGTGCTAGGATTACAGGCATGAGCCACCGTGCTCGGCTTGTTTTTTTTTTTTTTTTTGAGATGGAGTTTTGCTGTGTCATCCAGGCTGGAATGCAGTGACACGATCTCAGCTCACTGCAACCTCTGCCTCCCGGGTTCAAGCAGTTCTCCTGCCTCAGCCTCCTGAGTAGCTGGAACTACAGGCATGCACAACCACACCTGGCTAATTTTTATATTTTTAGTAGAGAAGGAGTTTAACCATGTTGGCCAGGCTGGTCTCAAATTCCTGACCTTAGGTCATCTGCCCACCTCAGCCTCCCTAAGTGCTGGGATTATAGGCATGAGCCACCATGCCTGGCCTAGTTTTTGACTTTTTAATAATAGGCATTCCGATTAGTATCATTATTGATATCAGAATTAGTATCTGATTGGCATCACGAGATGGTATCTCGTGATTTTTCTTTGCATTTCTCTAATGATTAGTTGTGAGCATGTTTTCATATGCTTGTTTCACAAGTATGTCTTCTTTTGAAAAGCGTCTGTTCATATTTTTTTGCCTACTAAATGAGGTGGTTTTTTTTTGTTTGTGGTAAATTAAAAAAAAAATTCCTTATAAATACTGAAGCGTAGACCTTTGTCAGAAGCATAGTTTGCAAATATTTTCTTTTTATTTTGTAGGTTGTTTGTTTACTCTGTTGACAGTTTGCTTTGCTGTGAAGAAGCTCTTTAGTTTCTTTAGGTCTCATTTATCAAGTTTTGCTTTTGTTGCAATTGCATTTGGTATCTTCATCATAAAATCTTTGCCAGTTCCTATGTCAGTAATATTTTCTTTATCCAATTGACATAGGTATTTTTAAAATTACGTTTCAGGGTTTTATTTACAATTTTATGTTCTACATTTAGATATTTAATCACTTCTGGAGTTGATTTTTTCAATATGGTTTAAGGAGGAGATCCAGTTTCAGTCTTCTACATAGTGCTAGCTAGTTATTCCAGTGCCATTTATTAAATAGGAAATTCTTCCTTCATTGCTCTTGTGAGCTTTTGAGAAGATCAGATGGTTGTAGGTGTGTGGCATTATTTCTGGGCTGTCTGTTCTGTTTCATTGTTCTATGAGTCTATGTTTGCACCAGTACCATGCTGCTTTGGTTACTGTACCTCTGCACAGTTTGAAGTTGGGTAATGTAATGCTGCCTGCTTTTTTCTTTTTGCTTATGATTGCCTTGGATATTCAGGGTTTTGTTTTTTTTCGGTTTCATATACATTTTTAAATCCTTTTTTTTTTTTTGTAGTTCTGTGAAGAATGTTTTCGGTAGTTTGATAGAAATAGCATTAATTGGCTGGGTATGGTGGCTCATGCCTGTAGTCCCAGCCCTTTGGGAGGCTGAGGTGGGCTGAACATGAGGTCAGGGGTTTGAGACCAGCCTGGCCGACATGGTGAAACCCCATCTCTACTGAAAATACAAAAATAAGCTGGGCATGGTGGTGTGCACCTGTAGTCCCAGCTACTCAGGGGACTGAGGCAGGAGAATTGCTTGAACCCGGGAGGCGGAGGCTGCAATGAGCCGAGATTACCCCACTGCACTCCAGCCTGGGCAACAGAACGAGACTCAGTATCAAAAAAATAAAATAAAATAAATAGCGTTAAATTAATTCTGTAAATTTCATTTGGCAGTATGGCCATTTTAATGATGTTGATCTTTTCTATCCGTGAGCATAAAATGGCTGCCCATTGGCTTGTGTCATCTCTGACTTCTTTAAGAAGCATTTTGTATTTCTTGTCATAGAGATCTTTCACCACCCTGATGAGCTGTATTCCTAGACATTTTATTATCCTTTTTTTTTTTTTTTTTTTTGAGATGGAGTCATGCTCTGTCACCTAGACTGGAGTATAGTGGCATGATCTTGGCTCACTGCAACCTCCACCTCCCAGGTTCAAGTTATTGTCCTGCCTCAGCCTTCTGAGTAGCTGGGATTACAGGTGTGTGCACCGTGCCTGGCTAATTTTTGTATTTTTAGTAGAGACCAGGTTTCACTATGTTGGTCAGGCTGGTCTCGAACTCCTGACCTCATGATCCACCCTGCTCGGCCTCCCAGGATTATAGTCATGAGCCACCGCACCCGGCTGACATTTTATTATTCTCGTGGTTATTGTGAATGGGATTTTTTTTTTTTTTATTTGGCCTTTGGCTTGAATGTTGTTGATGTTTAGGGATGCTACTGATTTTTGTACATTTATTTTGTATTGTGAAACTCCTATTTTCTAGTTTGTGTTCATAGATTTTCTAGTTCAAGTGCATAGAAGTGTTCATAGTAGACTTAAATAGTTACTTGTATTTCTGTGGGGTTAGTGGTAATATCTTTTTTTGTTACTTCTCATTGTGTTTATTTGAACCTTCCCTTATTTCTTTATTATTTTAGTTAGTGGTTTGTTTATCTTATTACTTCTTACAGAGGTTTAACTCCTGGATTTTTTGGTCCCTTGTATTTTTTTTTTTTTCTATCTAAATCTCTTTCAGTTCAGACCTGATTTTGGTTATTTCTTGTCTTCTGCTAGCTTAGGGATTGGTTTGCTCTTGCTTCTCTCATTCTTTTATTTATGATCTTAGGTGTTTAAATTGAAATCGTTTTAACTCTTTGATGTGAACATTTAGTGCTGTAACACTGCCTTGGCTGTGTTGTAGAAATTCTGGTATGTTATATCTTTGTTCTCATTTTTTGCAATGAATTTGACTTCTGCTTTAATTTCGTTATTTACTCAAAAGTCATTCAAGCTCAGGTGATTTAATTTCCATGCACTTGTATCATTTCAAGTGTTTTTTGTTTTTTTTTGTATTGAATTTATTTTTATCAAGCTGTGGTCTGTGCATGTGATTGGTGTAATTTTGGAATTTGCTGAGGATTGTTTTATTTCTGATTGGTCAGTTTTAGAGTATGTGACACATGGTAATGAGAATAATGTATATTATGTTGCTTTTTTTTTTCTTTCTATCGCTTTGAGCAAAATATTATGTTGCTTTTAGATTAAGAGTTCTATAAGACTGTTTGGCCAAGTGTTGAGTTTAGGTCCTGAGATCTTTGTAAATTTTCTGCCATAATAATCTAACAGTGTCTGTGGGATGTTGTAGTCTCCCACTGTTATTGTGTCAGAAACTAAATCTCTTTGTAGGTCTTTGAGAACTTGCTTTATTCATGTACATCCATAGATTTTTTTAATAATACCTTTCTGTATTCTGCTTTTCCTCCTTGTAAACATTCTTTCAAGTGCACACAGTGTGCCCAAGGCTACTCCTTAGATGCCTGAATCCAGTGTTTGCTGAAATTCAGATGTTCAAGAATTCAAGAGCATGTCTAAAGGCCTGGCTATTTTAGGAGAAAATAAAAATAAAAGGCTTTATTCTCCTACCTGAGCATAAGAGAGGCTATTATCCTCATCTCTCTTTTCTTAAAGCATTTGGATTATATGTATATTTTTTTCTCTGCTTTATTGAAATATATGTAAACCATATTACCCTAGATGTAGCTAAATAGACGGTTCAATATATAACTGAACAGTGGAGTTGTAGTTGGACTTTGGTTTCTGTTTATTACTTCAGAAGAATTAGCGGTTATGTGAAGCATTTGTATACAACCTGCATTCACACACATTCACACACACACATACACACACACACACATATATATATTTTTGAGATGAAGTATTACTTTGTTGCCCAGGCTGGGTGCAGTGGTACGATCTCAGCTCACTGCAACTCTACCTCCCAGGTTCAAGCAGTGCTCCTGTCTCAGCCCCCCGAGTAGCTGGAACTATAGGCATGTGCTACGACGCTGGCTAATTTTTGTGTTTTTAGTAGAGATAAGGTTTTGCCATGTTGGCTAGACTGGTCTCGAACTCCTGACCTCAGGTGATCTGCCCTCCTCAACCTCCCAAAGTGTTGGGATTACGGGCGTGAGCCACCATGCCCGGCCAACATTCATATAAATTAGAAAGTATTCACTACAATAATATAAATATAAGACCACAATATTTGCTTTGAATGAATCCCTTAAACAGTCATTTTAATATTGTTATTCTTACTTTTTAAATATGAAGTGTTTTAACTGAATTATGGTTAAAAATTTTTCACAAATTCTACATACATTATGACCAGCACATTAAAATGATTTATATTTAGACTTATCTCTAATCTCCAAATAAAATTCATTACCAGATTGTTACAGTAGATACTAGTCTTACATTCCTATTACTTTATCCAGTAGGGATAACTATAAGTAAGCATGATTTAAGTATCTTTCATTTCAGTAAGTTAGAATGCTGCTATTAAAGGACAAATTAACACAAGTGATGTGGCCACCAAAAAAATATAATAGCTCTCCTCTTAGCTGTGTTGCAAGCTCAGATATATTCCACTATGTAAACAAAATCAGATTCTAATTTTTTATCAAAAAGTGCTGGTGGTGACTGGGCACAGTGGCTCATGCCTGTAATCACAGCCCTTTGGGAAGCCAAGGTGGGTGGATCTCTTGAGATCAGGAGTTCCAGACCAGAATGGCCAACATACGGAAACCCCATCTCTACTAAAAATAAAAATTAGCCAGGCGTGGTGGCAGGTGCCTGTAATTCCAGCTACTCTGGAGGCTGAGGCAGGAGAATTGCTTTAAAAACTTTTAAGGGAGGTGGAGGTTGCAGTGAGCTGAGATCATGCTACTGCACTCTCCAGACTGAGTGACAGAATGAGACTCCATCTCAGAAAAAAAAAAAAGTGCTGCTGGATATAGTCAGATGTATTCCAATACAGATCCCCCATTCAGTGGCTAAAAGAGGAGAGAGCAGCAGAGATAAAGGAACCTTATAAAATTCTGCTGAGAATATGCTCCCTTCTTCATAATGGTCATGTTTCTCATGGTGAGAGTAGCTGTATATTTTGGGTATTTAGAGATAATTTTTTTTTTTTTTTTGGATACAGAGTCTCACTCTGTTGCCCAGGCTGGAGTGCCATGGTGTGATCTTGGCTCACTGCAACCTCCATCTCCCGAGTTCAAACAATTCCCCTGACTCAGTCTCCCGAGTAGCTGGGACTATAGGTGTGTGCCATCACGTCCAGCTAATTTTTGTATTTTTAGTAGAGATGGGGTTTCACCGTCTTGGCCAGGCTGGTCTTGAACTCCTGACCTCATGATCTACCTGCCTTGGCCTCCCAGAGTGCTAGGATTACAGTAGGCATGAGCCTAGGCTGGCGTGCAGTGGTGTGATCTTGGCTGACTGCAACTTCCACTTCTCGGGTTCAAACGGTTCTCCTGTCTCAGCCTCCCGAGTAGCTGGGATTATAGCCATGTGCCACTCTACCCGGTTAATTTTTGTATTTTTAGTGGAGATGGGGTTTCACCATATTGGTCAGGCTGGTCTCGAACTCCTGACCTCATGATCTGCCCATCTCGTCCTCCTAGAGTGCTGGGATTACCGGCATGAGCCACCATGCCCGGCCTGAGAGAAATATTTTACAGGCAAATATTTTCTGGCTGACTTCATCAATCTTATGTCTAATCTGAGATTTTTCTCAAGATACATTTAGCTTATTTTTTCTGTCAATATAATCTGGCTGAGACTGAGAGCTGTTTTTCTCTCCAGTGCTTTGAGTGTCTGTTTCAGAAGCCATTTTAGCATTTCATAGGTTGTCACGGTGAGGACTCTTGGAGCTATCTCTATCCAGACTCATGGTGGAAATCCAGCAGAACATTTTCCATGTCACCATTATAAACAGAAACTGAGCCTAAAATACTGTTCCCTTTCCCATTATTGTGAAGGTGCAGTTCTACCCAGGAGGCCTGCAGGCTCTCCTGCAGCGCTGGAGTGCTGCTGTGGCAACTGGGGTTCATGTGAGATGTGACCTGCCGGCTGTTAACCCTGTATTTAGGGCTATACCTCAGTGGCAGAGGGTAGGGTCAAGAGAGGACCGCAGCCACCATGAGACGGCAAGCAGAAGTGCTGCAGCCCAGTGCTCAGGGAGTAGAGAGCTACTGCTTCAAAATGTAGATAGCCAAAATGATAGTGCCCCGTTCAAACGTTTCTGTGGCAGAGTGAGAGCCTACCTTCAGCAGGCACTTGGTTTTATGTTGTAAAACTACTCTCTGTCACGAAGATCTTAAAAGTTTATTTTGTAGTTATATATAACAAATTAGCATACATGGATGGCCTCCCTGATTACCAGGTGAATTTAGGGTGAACTATGTATGACATGGTGCTGTAAATTTTTCTCCTTGTGGGCTAATTATGGTGACCCATCTTTCTGTCTTTGCAATTTGTTAAGCAGATTGACCTTGATGCATGTCACATTCTGGTTTAATTGTGTAATAAAACAGTTTTATTTCATTGTGGAGTTGCTCTAGGGCTGGAGAAATTTTGTCTTTTAATTATATTTCCCAAGAACTGTTTAGAATTACCAGACATGACATAAACATATAAGTCACCAACCAAGCTTTAATCTAGATGGGACTTTCCCTCTTAGGCTTCAGTCAACTCACAATTATGCTGCAAAATGCATGCTTTCTTCTAAATATGAAGGCAGAATTGTGTCTCTGCCTGTTTGATATCGGTAGTCCTGTACAGTCACTTTTAAAGCGATTAGACCAAATTGCAAAGCCAGCAATTAACTGTTTTACCTCTTTCAGTGTCTGTATCTTCAGACCTGAAACTGGTTCAGAGACCTTGAGGTTTGTACTTAGAGTAACATGTGTGCATTGAATAGAAATGAGAATGTCTGCTTTCTCTTTCGTCCTCTTGCTAAAATGCCCATAAATCTGCAGTTAACACCTGCTACTACTATGTTTACTCAGGACCTAAATCTGCACCTCCAAATTCTGAATCTAGACCTTGAGATTTTGGGAAAACATAAAATTTCATCTGAGAAATATAAGTCCATTTCATTATAAGACTCAAAGAGACTTTAAAATGAGATCACAATTATGTCTTTCTTCCTTCTTTTAGCTATTGATTTATCTCTTAAAACTGCTTGCTGTTGCCACAAGTCGCTATAAATTAAGCTAATAATTTCACACCGGACACTACAACCCACACCTTATAGCTTATCAATGCATAGCCAATTAGTAATCAGTTTTTTTTGTTTGTTTGTTTGTTTGAGAGGGAGTCTAGCTCTGTTGCCCAGGCTGGAGTGCAATGGTGCGATCTCGACTCACTGCAACCTCTGCCTCCTGGGTTCAAGCGAGTCTCCTGCCTCAGTTTCCCAAGTAGCTGGGATTACAGGTGCCTGCCACCACGCCCAGCTAATGTTTGTATTTTTTAAGTAGAGATGGGGTTTCACCATGCTGGCCAGGCTGATCTCAAACTCCAGACCTCAGATGATCTGCCTGCCTCGACGTCTCAAATTGCTGGGATTACAGGCATGAGCCACCGTGCCATCTTTTTTTTTTTTTTTTTTTTGGTAGGCATATCATTTAGAATGTGCTAGAGTAGCTTCTATGAGGGAATCTCTCCTTTGGTTTTACCCTACTTGCTGTAACACAGAGCTAGTTTGAATACAAGCTAGTTTGATCCCACCTAAAATCTGCACGTAAGGTCTGGCCTCTGCCTGAGATTTACAAGACAGGGCCAGACTTTGGATTGAGAATGAATGGAAGACAGGAGGCATTTTCTGCATTGTGAGATGTCAACACAGGCATCTTAAAGTTGCCTTTTGAGAGTGTGGCTTCTTGAGCTTTTCAGATCTTGTTCAGTGACCTCCTACAGTTATGTGAGAGACACCAAGTGTACGTAGAATCTCGTGGGAGAATCCATAAGTGTAAATAAGCATCTTAGGAGAGAGATCAAGTCCACAAAATATCCAAATCTTTGACCACAACTATACCTGTAACATGTGATACTGGAGTAGAATATTCTTGTCCTTCCTCTTAACCCAAGAGCTAATTCGTCAGCACAAGGTGATCCAAATTCTGGAGCTCCACCAGGGCAGTTTCATTTATTACATAGGATCACACTGAGTCATCAGCCCAGGGTCACTGGGAACCCTCTCACCATCATCTAGGCATCTTTGAGACATTTGAGGTTGTCCAGAGCAGAACGATGTCAGGCTGACAAGAGTGTTAATTCTGCTTCTGTCTCAGTGTAAGAGAAATGAGTCATTTTGCATTTGTTCCTCCCCTCACCTGAGAGATGTCTTTGGTTTGTACCCAGATAAGAGTTTCTCAAATTTTCTGGTACTTGGGTGAATAAAAAGGAAAGGGTCTGGACAATCAAATAGATAAACTAATTGCTTCTATTTTATATGGCCATAAAAAAATAGTTGGAGCAGTCAGGGTTCCTGCCATGCAAGAACTTTTAGTCTAGACTGGCAACTGGATAAATGAAGCATGATATGGTTGGTAGAGTGTATAGATGTGTGCAAAAGTACTTGGCCTTTATTTTGGCCACTTTATGTTGTTGTGACTTCTGATACCATCACCTGAAGGGGTATTTATGAGCAGAAGAGTTGTTATTATTTGTATTCTTTTTTACCTTCCTATTAATACATATATATCTTCTAATAGAATTACCCTAGAGAACCTTAAGGAATTTGTTTAAATTGCTTATTAGTACATGTCATAAAGTTGACATGGCAGTGGCTAAAAAATATTAGCTACACAAATTCTGTGATTTAAGTTTCTCTTAGGTAAGCCTAAAAAAATCAGAACTGGAAATACCCTAGTGGCATAGAGAGCAGAATTCTACATAGGGTTCACTCCCGGCCCCAGTTCTGTTAAGATTCACTCTTTTTGGAGGCCCTATTTAGGTCTGACCCCATTGTGGATCTTGCCTCACTGAACTGATGATACTGATTAGAATAAATTAGTTTTGGCTAGTGAGTCCTGCAGCCTTTCTAGAGCTGGTGCCTATAATTCCCTGAAACTCAGAAGTAGATAAATGGGAAAAATGAAGTATTTATTTTAGGGCCTTAATTTTTAATTTTTTAATTAAAACCAGTACTTGCTGAGACTTTCTATGTAGCACTTGTTTTCTATTACTGCAAATTCAGTAGTTGCTCCGTAAGTCACAAAAAAAGTAAATATAAACACAGTAAAACTTTTTCTGAACTACATGAAGCTTTTCTGTATCCCTCTGATCTGTCTATATTTAGCTTTTCTTTTATACATTTAAAAAAAAAATAAATGAGAAACAGAAGAAATAAAAATCCTGGGCTCTTTATCCTGAGAATTATTGAACACCTCGTACCAACTCCAGGGTGTTACCAGGATTAAATCAAATAATGTATTTTTCCCAGCACAATACTCTGTAACACTTGGGGATGTAGCACGTGCTTAGTCAACATTACACTAGTACATGTGTACATGTCGTTTTCCAAATGCAGACTTACTCAAACATTGCTGGCTTCTCTTTTTTCTGTAGACTTTAAAGGACCAGCAAAGAGTGTGCTACTTGAGGATGGAGATTGGTTGTCTTTATTTGTGTTGTGACAAGAGAGCTGAGTTTAAGGGAGTCTGTGCTGTGCCTGCATTCTCCAGCTAATGCTAATAATTAGCCCAGGAAGAGCAACATCGGCGTTGACAGGGGACTGCTTTAAAACACCCATTCGTGAACCCTTTTCAAACCTGCAGAGGTACATTACATAGAGCGGGACCAAAATTATCAAGTGATTTATAAGGTCGTTAGAGCTTGAGATGCAATGCTTAGCTAAGTGGTTATCAGCCCAGGCTTCTAATTAGGATTACTTGGCCAATTTTAAGAAATCTTACTTGTGCTCTTTCCACAGGTTCTGTTAATTGTTCTTGGTGGCAGCATTATATTGTTCTAAGGGCCTCACATGACTCTAAAATGAGGACAGAGTCAAGTACAAGGGGTTCAAGATACGTTCATAAGAGTTAAGTTCCACCTTTCCGTTGAAGGTTGGTCAAAGGGCCTGTTCTGCTCAGGTTTGGTAGAGACAGGTCAGTGTGGTTCATATTGCCATTATTGTAGAAAAAAACTACTGGTGTCTGTGCCAGGGAAGGGCACCTGAGGACAGGAAAGGAGAAACTTAATTTTTTTTTTTTTTTTTTTTTTTGAGACAGGTTTTGCTCTCATTGCCCAGGCTGGAGTGCAATGGTGCGATCTCGGTTCACTGCAGCCTCCACTTCCGCCCCTGCCTCCCCTGCCCCCCCCCCCCGGGTTCAAGCAATTCTCCTGCCTCAGCCTCCTAAGTAGCTGGGATTACAGGCATGCACCACCCCACTGGCTAATTTTGTATTTCTTTTAGTAGAGACGGTGTTTCTCCATGTTGGTCAGGCTGGTCTTGAACTCCCGACCTCAGGTGATCCTCCCGCCTCGGCCTCCCAAAGTGCTGGGATTACAGGCGTGAGCCACTGTGCCTGGTGAAACTTATATTTTTATCTTCATGAAGCATCTCATTGTTCCTGAATCTCTTGTAAAAAGGACAGAAGTGGGTAGACTTTTTCTGCAGGTCTTGGTTTTCTGCCTGTGGTTGTGGTGTTAGCAGGTAAACGGGGTGCTGACACCTTCAGAGGCATATTCTCAAGATGCAAGTGTAATTTGTCCAGAGAATCTCATCTGAGAAGGAATTCGAAAAAAGAAAGAGAAAAAGGAAGAATTGGCTCTTTTTTTCACTTAAACCTGTCTCATATCAAGAGCTGTGTCCACTCTTCCTCCTGGAATGCCGTGCGTTTAGTACTTGGAAACTTCTCTACTCGATCTTTTCCTCCCTAGTGAGTTAGTTTCAATTACTGTAAAATTCATTATAATAGTTAAGGGTCTCTGAAAAATATTTTTCCTGTATACCAGAGCCTTGTTTACATGTTCTACATCATGGCTTCTTATATGCCACCCAGAATTCTCATTATGAATTTATAATCTGCAATATTATAAAAAATATTTTCTTTGTACTGTTTAATTATGGGAACATTTGGATACTCAAGGTTTCTATTGGGGAAAAGTGGCGGTCCTTAGTAAAGAAGGAGAATATGTAATGTTGAGGATCTATCTGTGTTTTCCATTGGCTCTGTGCAGAAAGAGATTAAGAAAATGCTTATTTAAACAGAATTGCATTTATCATCCAGAAAGTTCTGAAAATTTTTTTTAGGAGATTCCTGCTGTCTAGGGTGCTGAAGGACTACTTAAAATCACTATATCGTAGTACAATAAATAGGAGATGTCTGTATTTTGAACTTTGCATAAAATTGATGTTTCTTTATGGTTAAATTTAGATTACATTTTACTTTTGGGGTCAGTACTCCAGCAGTGATGCTGTGATCTTTTGTGTGCATCAGCACATCATAAAAATTTGTTCCTAGTGCAGTTGATGTTAATGATTGACTTGGTTAAAGAGCTCTCTGACAGGTTTTTTTCCTATAAAGTTAATCACTTTTTATTAGTATCTTTATGCAGCTGATGTGCATAAACCATCACACTTAATTTGGCAGCTGCCTTTTTTCCTCAGGCTGTATTTGTGTATATGTCTTTGGAAAAATGAAGGCTCTCATCTTTGTTTACAGGCCAGAAAAACTGGGAAAAACACAGGCTCTTTTACTTACTGGATGTTTGACAAAATGTTCTTGGGCCAAAAGCATTGGCATTACTGGTGAGCTTGTTAGAAATTCAGAAATTCAAACTTTATTTCAGATCTTCTTATTGGGCATAATAAGATCTGCAGTTTATTGTACACATTAAAATTTGAGAGGTACCTTCTAACTCAACATGTCTTTTCCATCTGAAAAATAATACACAACTCATTCTGCATAGTGTAAATATAGCACTCAAAAATTTACATGTTTGTATTCATGTTCTTTTATACTTTATCATTCAAAAAAGTATCATATATACACTGCTGTTATAGATCTTATGCTGTTCTGTGATCTGAGTTAAAGAATACATTAGAGAATATTTCCATGTTGAAATTCATTTTACTGGATCATTTCAGTCACTACTGTAAGTCAGAATCAGTTTTCTGTACTGTTTTACTTTATCTTGAGCCAAAATAAAAATTCTGCCCATGGTTATTTCGTAAATATGTATGTGTGTGTATTTTTTTCAGGGACCACTGACATTTAGGGATGTGGCCATAGAATTCTCTCTAGAGGAGTGGCAATGCCTGGACACTGCACAACGGAATTTATATAGGAAAGTGATGTTTGAAAACTACAGAAACCTGGTCTTCCTGGGTGAGGATAACTTCAACACAGAATTTCTAATATGCCCTCAACGTTTTATTTCTCTTTTTTTGTATTACTTGTGGTAGTTTATGCTTTGCATAAAAGAGTTTCAGATCCCTGTTTTCAAGAAATTTTTTGATATTTGTCCATGTAGAAAAAAATTTCTTCGATAACGTTTCATCTTGACCTGAACTTCCCACATTCCTGAGCTGATCTGTATCCTTCACTCTAGTTTAATGGTAATTACAGAAATTTGGTGGCATAAAATGTTGTTGCCCACACCTTAAAATTTAATTGCCACTACCAATTTTTTGTTCAATAGTACTGGATAGTGGAATTAAAGACTTATAAATTTAAAGTATTTTCTAAATATTTAGAAATTTGTTATAAATTAGTAATTTGGGATTAATTTCCTAGAATATGCTATGACAGCCTCTTTACTGAGCACATTAGTAGGGTGGTAATTGGAGAATATGAGCAAGATTTATATTATTTATTTTTAATAAAACAGGTATTGCTGTTTCTAAGCCTCACCTGATAACCTGTTTGGAGCAAGGAAAAGAGCCCTGGAATAGGAAAAGACAGGAGATGGTAACCAAACCCCCAGGTAGGTGAAAGTGAATACAATAGATGGCACAGATGAGAGGTCCAAAGGTCAAAGAGAAAACCAGTTCTTGACATGGGGTTTGGGAAGCTGTGCTCTAGAGGAAATAGTTTCTGGGAAGCTCGGGGTTTTTTTGTTGTTGTTTTTGTTTCTCTTGCTCTCACATAGGGCCATCTTCTTTCTTGTGCTCTTAAATTCTCTAAAAATTCTACTTTCCCATCAGTGATCTTCCTTCAAGTTTAGTGTGAGAGCCAAAGCCCTCTTCATGGCATATAAGATACTGCACAATCTGACTGATTTTCCGTTGTTTTGGGGACATACGAATATCTGCATAATTTTGAGAAACTCTATGATAAACTTTTTAAAGTTCTCTTTCTAGATCATGTCTGAAACATGTGATTAGTGGTTTCTGTTCCATTTTTTGGTTAATTTTTCTGCACATTCCATCTTGTTTTTATTATTATAGTTTTGAAATATAGTTTGAAGTTATAAAGTATGATGTCCTGCTTTGTTCTTTTTCCTCAAGATTGCTTTGGCTAGTCAAAGTTTGTTGTAGTTTTATGTAAGTTTTAGGATTTTATTTTCCATTGCTGTAAAAAAAAATGCCACTGGAATTTTGATAGGGAGTTCATTGAATCTATCATAGATTATTTTGGATAATATGGCACTTTAACAATATTCTTTCAATCTATAGACATAAAATATTTTAAAATTTATTTGTGTTGGCCAGGCACAGTGGCTCACAGCTGGAATCCCAGCACTTTGGGAGGCTAAGGCAGGGAGATCACTTGAGGTCAGGAGTTTGAGACCAGCCTGGCCATCATGGTGAAATCCCATCTCTACTAAAAATACAAAAATTAGCTGGGCGTGGTGGCAGGTGCCTGTAATCCCAGCTACTCAAAAGGCTGAGGCAGGAGAATTGCTTTAACCCAGGAGGTGGAGGCTGCAGTGAGCCGAGATTACACCACTGTACTCCAACCTGTGTGACAGAGACTCTGTCTCAAAAAAAAAAATTGTATCTTTTCCATTTTATTTTATTAATATATTTGTATTGTAAAGATTTTTTTACCTCTTTCTTTAAATTTGTTCTCAGAAATTTGTTATTTTAATGCTATTGTAATAAGATTGTTTTCTCTGTTTTATCAGTTTGCTTTAAGTGTATGGAATCATAACTTAAACTTGTATGTTAACTTTATATTTTGCTAATTTACTAAGTGTTTATTAATTTAAATCAGTTATAATTTTTTATATAAGCATATGATCTACAAGCAGCAAGTTTTTACTCATTTGTCTTCAATTTCAATGAGTTTAAACATTTTTTTGACTAATTCTTCTGCCACATACTTCCAGTTCTGTGTTAAAATGAAAGCATTTACAGTGGGTACAATATAGTTTTGCATTGGTTTCTGAATTTGAAGAAGCAAACACCTCTTTAAGTTTTTATAAACTGGTTTCAGGAGGTAAAGATTTTTGTTGTTGCTGTTGGGTTCTCAGGGTGAAGAGATACCCTCTGGGTTTGTAGTGGAGAGAGGTGTAGCTTGCTCACAAGGATGCTGGGTCTGCACTAGGGCTCACCTTTAGTTGGCTTATTAACAGGGGCTTGGGTAGTTATAATTTCCATTATATTTTGGAACAGACTGAATATTTTTCTGGATATTGCTCTGTAGGGCAGACAGTAGGGCAGGTTTTTGTAATTGGGTCTATATATGGTGGGTTTCATATCAGAATGTGGATGAGTATGGCTTTCACTGAGTACCAGACAGGATTTTTACAGGTCATTGTGTGGGTTCCTATCTAGGCAGAACTGGCCATGAACTATGACTGAGAGTTCTATGAGTCATTGACTGCTTCAGAAACCACAGTAAAGAATGAGGTCTGCAGGCCTTTGTGGCTATAAATGTGTATCTTCCTCCAGGCCTCTGGAAGGGCATGATCTCACCTAGACTGTGGCTGGGAGGAGTTTGAGATGATTACAGAGTAAGTTCAGAATTCTCAGTGGGACCAAATTCAGTGGGGCATTTCCTGGATCTGTAGCCTAGAACAGGGGTCCTTTATTTTTCCCCTGAATGAGGGTCTGCCTTCTGAAAGGAACAGTCCTCAATCTTAGACTTTAGCAGAATCTCACAACACCCTCTCTGGACCTCAAAGCTCTCTTAAAGGCATTTATTTTTGAGATGGGTTTTGGCTTCATAACCCAGGCTGGTCTTGAATCCCCAACCTGAATGTACCATGTGGCTGTCATTATAGGTGTGAGCCATGATGCCTGGCTCCTTCATAAAGGCATTTATGTCAAGGATAGCTGATAAATTTTCTTGCTGTGAGATGGTAAGCAAATAGGGCACCTTTTATTTTTCCACCTTACTGTTGCCACTGTCCCTATACCTTTTTACTTTCTATTTTCTATTTCAAATTTTTCTGTACTTTAGATTTGAAGATTTAGGACATATGCTATAATTTACATGTTATGGTTGATGTTATTTATAAATTAAAGTTTGTGGCAGGCAAAAAATTATAGGATTTTCACCCACTTTCTTAAGCATATATCTAAATAATAACATAACTAATTTCTAAATATTTGCCTTATATGTAAGGTGCTAACCATATTCTACAAAATATAATTTTTAAAATTTAGCAATGTAAGACTATTGTTTTGCTTCTAAAGTTGGATGACAGCAGTTTATTTTGTGTAAGAGTAGCATATATTTAAAACATTTAAAGATTACTAGTTTCTTATAAACTTTTACTATAAATTTAATGTTAGAGGGAGAGAGATCCGAGATGGCCGATTAGCAGCAGCTCAGGATTGTAGCTCCCAGTGAAAGCGCAGAGTGCGAGTGGATGCCACAATTTCAGACGAATTTCTGTTGCCCACAAACTGGGAGATATGCAGCAGAGGAGCCACATGGGTTGCCAGCGTGACTCTTTTGGGCGGTGTGGCTGTTTTGCCAGCGCCCCGGCGCGGAGCGGCACGGTGCTTCTCAGTGCGGAGTATATGGGACTGGGTGCCCTTTGAGTCGGGCTCGGCTGGTCCCATCTCCACAAGGAGAACAGCAATTGGAAGCACTGAGGACTGAGAGTTTCACAGTAAGCACAGCTGAACCCGGGAAGGCCTAGCTCTGTGGGGAAGGGGTGTCTGCCAAAGGAAAATTAAGAAACAGAAAAAACTTCATCACCAACAAGCCAGACGTCCACTCAGACCCAATCTGAAAGTCGGCAATTACAAAGACAACAGGTGGATAAATCCACAAAAATGGGAAGAAACCAGTACAAAAAGGCTGAGAACACCCAAAGTCAGAATACCTCTCCTCCTACAGGGGATCGCAGCTCCTCATCAGCAAGAGAACAAGGCCTGACGGAGAATGAGTGTGACGAACTGACAGAATCAGGCTTCAGAAGGTGGAGAATGAATCTAAGCTGGAAAATACTCTTCAAGATATTATCCAGGAAAACTTCCTCAACCTAGCAAGGCAGGCCAATATTCAAGTCCAGGAAATACAGAGAACACCACAAAGATATTCCTCAAGAAGAGCAACCCCAAGGCACATCATCATCAGATTCACCAGGGTTGAAATGAAGGAGAAAATGCTAAGGGCAGC
>CAUYLG010034266.1:0-47145 GCA_963573385.1 Cacajao melanocephalus
AATATTGTTTGGCTGCTTGTTTGTTATTTTCATCCCTTATTCCTTCCTGTCTCCATTGTTAAGCACAATTATTGGCATAAAAGAGGTTTTTAATATTCATTTTTAGACTGCATTCTAGCCTGGGCAATAGAACAAGAATCCTGTTCTCCCTCTTTCTCTTCCTCTTTCTTTCTCTCTTACATTCTTTTTTTTTCTTTCTTTCACTCTTTCTTTCTTTCTTTCTTCTTTTCTCTCTTTTCCTTTCTTTAAAAAAATAAAAAATAAAAAAATAAAAAGAGACTGGTACAATATAAAAACAAAGATCTTTATCCTAAGAAAAAAAAAGTTTGAATATATTTTTAAAAAACCTTGCAGCAGAAAGGTGTTTATGACAGCGTAATAAAATTACAAACCATTTGAAAGCAATCCAAATATCTAAATATTGAGTAATAGTAAAATAGCCTACAGAATGTTACATAGCTGTGCAAATGATGTTTATGAGGAGAATGTAAACACAAAACATTGTATTGATTTAAAGCAAAAAAAAAAAAAAAGGAGACAAAAGTAGATGCAGAATAGGATAGTGCTCGTTTCTGAAAAAATAGTGTGTACGTATGTACAAAAAATACTGTAGAGAAAAGAAGCAAAGTATTAGCATAAGTTGTATGTGGGTATTGGGTCTGAGCAATAATCGTAATCTTTTTTCCTACATTTCTTTATATCTTGATCTTTTTATAATGAAAAATTAGGTCTTATTCTCTTTTAAGGTACCTAACATTTTACCTTTTACATATGAAACCAATCATGGTCTTGTATCACCTGAAAAAGCAGAAATACATTAGATATTTCAAAGACGGAAAATTATCTAACAGATTAGTCAAGGTGTTGAGTGTTGGAGGCTGGAACCCATCAGTTCTCCAGGGTGAGGGATCATTGCCGAATGGATCCTGATAGAAACAAAAAGTCAACCGAAGTCTCTTCTTCCACCACCCTGCCTCCTAATCTTTTCCTGTTGCCCCCTACTGACAGAATGTAGAAAGCAACTGGAAAATGAGAAATAGTTTACATAGTCACAGCCAGAGCATCATGTAGACAGATATAAAGGGTATATTTGAAAATAGAAAATAATAACTTAATACAAACTTCAGGCTTACTCTTAATAAATGATAAGAATAATGCATAATACACAGTGCTCAACACTAAAAGTCTTAGAATAACAGTATTGAGGTGCAGAAACCTTTATTAATGACTTTCATTAATTTGATTACCAAAGCCAAAATGCTTCTTAATGGGATGAATTGAGTACAAATAAGTGATGTTAAACTTTTAACATGTATCATTTGTTTTTATTAAGGCAATTCAGCCATCACTATTCTACTCCAATAGATGTTTTATTAAAGTAACTAATTTAAATGTATATGATAAATGAACTGTGTTGAAAATTCTATTTTTCTTCAGTTCTAACCTCCTGATCTTAATTAACTTCTCCACTCTGTTCCCATAGAAACCAGCAATGCAATCAATAAGATGCAAAGGTAGTAAAGAACATGCAGAAGCATTCTACAAGTATGGTAACAATATTTATTTTAAATCATGAAAAAAATTAGTATTTGCAATTATATTAGAGGTAATATACCTCAAAATTCAATATGAAAGACACAGCCAAATGATAAACAGAGATAATAAACTTTCCATGATGTCTTCTGTTGTCTTTATGCCAATGCAAGTTAAGTGTAATGCTCAGAAAATTGAAGATCATATTTTTGTATGGCAATTATTTTTGTATCTCAAAATTTTTTATTATATCATGACATAATAAAATGTAACACCTATTCTCTCATCCTGTATTTTCTCACAAATAAATAAAAAGAAAAATAAGTCAACAAAACATATAATAATTTGCAACATAAAAGCCATGCTCCTTTGAATGAAGGACTGATACTTTTTTTTTTTTTTTTTAAACTCCAGATCTACAAGCTGATGTCTACACACAAAGTTACACAGTTTTTAAGATTTTATTTTGGATTCAGGAGGTACATGCACTTGTTTGTTACATGGGTATATTGTGTAATGGTGAGGGTTGAAACTCTATTGTGCTCATCACCCAAATAGTAAGTATTGCGCCGAACAGGTGATTTTCAACTCTCACCCCTCTCCAGCTATCCCTGCTTTTGGAGTTGCCAGTATCTATTATTTCTATCTTTATGCCCATGTGTACCCAATGTTTTCTTCCCACTTATAAGTTAGAACATGTAGTACTTGATTTTCTGTTTCTGAGTTAGTTCACTTAAGATAATGGCTTCCAACGGCATCCATGTTACTGCAAAAGGCATGATTTCATTCTTTTTTTATGGTAGCATACGATTCCATGGTGTGTGTGTGTGTTTGTGTGTGTGTGTACATGGTATATATAGATATATTTCATATATTCTTTATCCAATCAACAATAATGGACACTTGGTTGGTTTTATGACTTTGCTATTCTGAATAGTGCTGCAATAAACATAGAGTGCAGGTGTCTTTTTTATAGTATGATTTTTTTTTTCCTTTGGGTAGATTCCTAGTAGTGAGATTGCTAGGTCAAATGGTAGATCTATTTTCAGTTCTTTGAGCTATCTCCATACTGCTTTCCATATAGGTTGAACTAATTTGCATTCTCACCAACAGTATATATGCATTTCCTTTGCTACACATCCACACCAACATCTGTTGTTTTTTGGCTTTTTAATGTTAGCCATTCTGACTGATGTAAGATGGTATCTCAATGTGGGTTTAATTTGCATTTCCCTGATGATTAGTGATGTTGAGCATTTTTTCAAGATCAAAGGCACAAAGAGCCCAGAAATAAAGCTACATACCTACAACCAATGATCTTTGCAAAGTCGACAAAAATAAGGAGTGAGGAAAGGACACCCTCTTCAGTAAAGGGTTCTGGCAAAACTGACTACTCATATGCAGAAAAATAAAACAGTATCCCTATCTCTCACCATATACAAAAATGAACTCAAGGTGAATTAAAAACTTAAATGTAAAACCTCAAACTATATAAATGCAAGAAGAAAACCTAGGAAAAATTCTTCTGGATACAGGATTCAGCAACGAATTTATGATAAAGATCCCAAAAGCAAATACAACAAAAGCAAAAATAGGCAAAGGGGACTTAAACTAAAAAGCTTCTACATAGCAAAATAATCAAGAGACAGCCAACTGAATGGGAGAAAATATTTGCAAGTTATGCCTTTGACAAAGAACTAATAACTAGAATCTACAAGGAACTCAAACAACACAACAAAAACACAGCAAAAACCAGACAACCCCATTAAACACTGACAAAGGACATGGACGAAATTTCTTTTCTCTCAAAAGAAATGCAGATGGCTAAAACACATGCAAGGTTACACATTTGAAGCAGAGGCCAAGACAAATCTCTCCTGAGACTTGCCCTTAACTGATTAAACAAATAAACTACTGCACTCAGCATTTGATCTACTAGTTAGACCGCAGATCAAATGATGAATACCATAATTAACAAGATCATGAGTGTTCTAGTTTGTGTGCTCTGGTAACATATTCTAATTCAGCAGTTCTGTGTCTGGGTCTAATGTCACTGCCATGGCCCCATCACTTCTGAAAGTTGTTGCAAGTAGCTTATTACCAATACTAGTTAACAAAACAAAAGCAAACCCTGTCCATGTTTTGTTTAAAATACATTACAGTGGGTTCAGAGTTATCACTACATACTTTTAGTATCCACCTCTTACATTTCAGTGCGATTTTGTGAATGCAGAGGAGTGGAATAATGGCTACTGGTTCAGGAATTTTGATTATTAAAGTTTTATTTCTCTTGTGCATTATGGAGAAGAAATGGTGAAAGCAACTGTGATAATGTCTGCTCACCCCTTCCCTTTCTTCATCTTTTCTGTCTTGCTCCACCATGCCAAAAGAAGTAGTTAATGCTCTTTTCCAATGCAACAATAAAATGCTGAAACAGCCATCAAATGTATACCATTGGTTTCTCATTTTTTCAAAGACGTATGACAGTGTTTAACTGATTTGTTGCATAGGTAGTGATTTCAAGATATTTTCATATTTTGAATATAAATTTTATATTTAGAATATATATGTATGGAAAGAGAGAGAATTATAAAGTAAATACTTAGGTCAACTAGTTGAGACTTCTGATGTATTTTGGTGTGTATTAGGAAAAAATTGTGATGTTTATGTTATTTTTTATGTGACCTTTTGCCTGTCTCCAACTACTGGGCTAGAATATGCAGGGAATGTCAGAGCTATACAGATCTGGCACATTATCTAAGATATTATGTTGTTATTTTTCTTGTTGCTTTTCTGGTTGTTTCTACAGATATAAAGGACAGCTAGTATTCACTTCCATGTGCATACTAATGAACTTTGACATATGCAAGTTTCATAGTACTCAGCTCTCTCAACTCCAATTATATTCAGTGCCATTTTTCTTCAGCTATCTTAAAGCACACTATTTCAAACTTCTTTATTATTTAAAACTGCATTATGAAGGCTTTTAAGCTTAGAATTCCCTTTTCTTACCACAAATCCTTGTTGTACACTGTATTACTATTCACCAATTCTTAATTCCCTTCATCTGTAGGAGAGTAATGCTGCTTTGTTCTGTTAAACTCAGGCAAGAACACACAATATGCATTAGTTGATGAAATTTGAGTTAAAACGGCATATTCCACTTCTGGACGAAAGCTTTCAGAACAAGTGAGTATCTTTCAACTTTTCTCTTTGCTACAATTAAAAGTAATGTTCCAAATTGTGGCTCTTTCATCTGCTTTGGTTCCAGAGTGCCAATAGTGACAATTTGAAACATATCATCCACTTAACCTGTAATTAACTGTGAGAGTGAAATAAATCAGTGGAGAGTAAATGAAAACCCTATTTATTTGTTTTTGTAAGTAAAGTTTTATAGGAACATGGCCACACTCATTTGCTTATGTATTCACTGGCTGGCTGCATTCACTCTATGAGGAGTAGTTAAAACAGACATCATGTGACTCACAAAGCTTAAAATATTTACCTACTAGCCTTTTGCAGAAAAAGTTTCTGATTCTGCTTTAAGTCACTGAGCTTTCAAAGATATTTGTTACTACAGTTTAACCTAGACCATCCTTTCATTTAGTATACTCTTAACTTGGTATTTAGTCATAGTCTAAGTAATGGGCATAAATCTCAATATTAACACTTTTTCAGGATTATATGTTGAGATGACCTTGCAGTAGAGACTGACCTCCCTCTAAAGGAGCAAACAAGTGAGCAAGGTGCAGACTCCAAGAGACAAAGGCAGCTCAGCCTCAACTCAGGCACAATCAACATGAGTTCTGATGATAGCCAGCCCAATGTGAGGCCATCCAGAGGGTAGCCAAGATTAAAGAGACAGAAGGATGTCAGTTGTCATGTACGGGATCAGCACAGGAGCCCAGGCTCTTGCAATGTATGGCCGCATTCTGAGCACATTCCAGCACTTCAGGGGCAATCCGTTTAGAAATGAGAGACAGGGCCTAAAACAGACAACCAGCTCTAAAGATTGAACCAATGAGGTGTGGCAGTGGGCGACAAGCATTTGCAGACAAACGTGGAGAAAGATAAGGAAAAAAACTGGAAAGCAAACAGGCAACTATAACTAATTCTATGAACATTGGCTTCTGATTGGCAAGGAGAAAAAACACAAGGGGGCCAGGGCCAGATTGTTTCTAGTGGCTCTGAGTGGACAATTTAATTCTCAGCAATTCTGGATCAGGGAGGAGAAGGAACTTTGGGGCTCATGGCCCACGACTGCTTTAGCCAAGCTTGGTGCATAAAAGTGAACAGGACTGAGAATGGGAGGTACAACAGACTACACTATAATAATTTCAGAGAAGGTGGAGTAAAATATTTTCCCAGTCTGTTATGCTAAATTGTATCTTTGTCTTTATTACCATCTTTAGTCATTTCATCTTTCCACATTTTCACTGACTGTCCATACCTTTTCTGGTTTATTTCTTAAACAACCTAAATTCTATGGTCAGTCATTTTATGTATGCCTATTTCACTTGGTGTGAGCTCAGACTGTAGTCTTCTACCCACAAATGCTTTTCCAACTACAAACTGGCTTAGATTCCTAAGTTTTTCCTTCCAGGCTTTTTAGCCTTGCTTGAGAAATTCACTAAACAGTGGTGATTAGTTCCACCACAAATGCGTTCTTCCTAACTTGGCAGGATATAAAATGCAACTCAGCAATTCTTTTAGTCTCTCTAATTGAGTCCTAATTATAATTCCCACATTATAATTCTAACAGCTGTTTGAAACTATCTTCAAGCCCCAATTACAAGCCATTCATTCATTCAATAAATAATATTTTTAGCATTTACTATACACCAAGTTCTCTGCTAGCTGTTAGGAAATAAACAGTCAATGAGACAGGCACGGACCCTGACTTCATGGAGTTAATTAATAGGACAGATCAAAAATCAAGCAACTCAGATATATTGTGATTATGGCAGTAATAGCATACAAGTATGTGGTAGACCTTCATCACATTTTGTCTCATCTCGAGTGTTGATTTTTCAAGCTAAGCTAGAAAAGTACTTTCCTTGTTTCCCAGCACTCCGGAGTGTATGCCTGTGATCAGAGTTCACCAAGCCCATCTACCAATATGTCAATTCAGAAGAGACTAGTTTGAAAAAAAAGAGCTGAATGGAATTTAATCAGGCAAGGGTGGGAAAGAAGCTGCCATCATTCAATTAACTGTGACAGAGGACTGAGGGGGACAGCATGGCAGCTTGTAGTGTCCAGGGCTGGTGATCTTTGCTGTGACTAGCAATAGCAGAGCTAGAGTCTCTGCAACAGCAGATGAGTGGTAAATTCAGAAATTTATTTTCCTGTTGATATAGTCTCTGAGCCTGATTCTCTATATTGTCTGTTGTTGTTTAATACTTTTTAAAAAGTTATTTATGCTTAAACTATCTAGTGTGTTTATCTATATTTTAGGTGGGATAATGAAAAAATTGGATATGTCCTTTAGGAAGGTCACTTTGGCTTCAGTAGGAAAAATATGTTGGAGTGGGACAAGAACCAGGGAGGAGCATTTGGTGGGTTGAGTCAGAATTGCTCAGGGGGCCTGAGCAAGGTGGAAGGAAGGGTACAATCAATACAATAGACTCATTTGAGAAAACGCTTCATAACTTAATGTACAGTAATGCCTAAAGTTATCCATATGTATTCCCCCACATTTTCTCTTTTCTACATCAAGATTTATTCAATTTGTTTTCAGGTATTTATTGTTTTTGTTTGTTTGTTTGTTTGTTTGTTTGAGAGAATCTCATTCTGTTGTCCAGGCTAGAGTGCAGTGGCACAATCTCGGTTCACTGCAACCTCCACCTCCCCGGTTCAAGCAATTCTCCTGCCTCAGCCTCCCAAGTAGCTGGGAATACAGGTGCACACCACCATGCCCAGCTAATTTTTGTATTTTTAGTAGAGATGGGGTTTCACCATGTTGGTCATGATGGTCTCGATCTCTTGACCTAGTGATACGCCCACCTCAGCCTCCCAAAGTGCTGGGATTACAGGCTTGATATTGTTTTTTTTTTTTTTTAATGTGCTAGAGATGATGCCGGGTGTCTGGAGGATAATCAGTAAATGAGTAAGATGAGGCAGCTGTTCTCATGGAGAAAGGAAGAGGCAAACAATAAACAAATACTGAGAAAGATGATTCAAAGTGTCTTCCGCCTCATAAAAGTTAAAACAGAAAGATATGATAAAAAGTGACCCAGGTAGAGACTCCTTTGCATGAGGAAGTCGGAGGAAGCCTCTCTAAAGTATTACATTTGAGCTGAGATCTAAATTGTGGGAAATCGCTGACCATTAGGAAGTTCTGGAAGTGAGCATTGGAGGCAGGGGGAAAAGTTAGGGAAAATGCAAATAGGGGAAGAGGTTGTGTGTTTGAAGAATTGAAAGAATGCTAGCAAGGCTAGAGCAGGGAGAGAGTGGAGGAGAAAGAGTGTGGATGGAGAAACAAACACAAGACAAGTTGTAAATGGTTTCGATAGGCCACTAAAGAATTTGGATTTATTATAAGCAAAATATTGCTGTATTTTCATCCTTTCTCTTTTTAGTTTCTGATTCAGAGCAGAAAATATTATTATATGAACCCTACTATAAATATTACAAATGATCCTGTCTTACCTTCAGTGTCTCCCTACTAAATGATAATTTATTTATTCAACAAATATTTATTGAGCATCTACTTACTAGTGTCAGATACTGTGTTCTATTATTTAAAACATTGTTCTTGTCTCTTATTTTGCAATTCCTTTGATAGGAACTTCCATCTCATACCTTCTCTAATGCTGGCTCTTTTTACTATTACCTTACCACTTTACATAAACTACTCCATGAATGTTTATCCATGAAAACCTCCTTGCTAAATCCTGGGGTTCTTAGTATTATTCCAATTGACTCTTCTACATCATTTGACTCTATCAGTTTTACTTATTTATTTATTTATTGAGACTGAATTTTGCTCTTATTGCCCAGGCTGGAGTGCAATGGTATGATCTAAGCTCACTGCAACCTCTGCCCTCCTGGGTTCAAGTGATTCTCCTGCCTCATCCTCCCGAGTAGCTGGGACTACAGGCATGTGCCACCACGCCCGGCTAAGTTTTTGTATTTTTAGTAGAGACAGGGGTTTCACCACATTGGCCAGGCTGGTCTTGAACTCCTGACCTTAAATGATCCCCTCACCTCAGCCTTCCACGGTGCTGGGATTACAGGTGTGAGCCACCATGTCCGGCCTCTATGGAATGTTTTGTGCTGAAAGCCTCCTCTCTTAGATTCTGCATCCATGGATACTCTCCATTTGCCTCCTCCCTGTCTGCGTGTTACCAATCTCATGTACTGTCCTATTTTCTCCTATATGTTCCAGCAATATGCACCTTTCTGAACTTTCAGTTATTGCCCTGTATCTAGATTGTTGTATACATTTTTTTCTTGAAAAATTTCAATTTGATCTATAAACTTGAGCTACCACTTCAGAAAAGGATCTGCTATTTATTTTCGTTGGATTATCCCATTAGATCTTTAATTCAGAGTCGTTTGAATGTAACATTATCTTTCTCACCCATTGCCTTGTAATCCTCCTTTATTTCCTGATCTCATTTTGTTCTTACTATGACTCCCTTTTTTGGAATGTTACTTTCTTTTGTCTAAACTACTGCCATGGCTCTCTATCTCATCCCCCTTTCCTCCAATATTTTTCTGCATGCTGTTGGAAAAATTTAATTTTCTTAAAAAACAGCTACTATTGAGTCAGTTTTTACTGATAACATTCTAATGTGACATTTAAAGTCATCCATACTCCCATTACAACTTGCTGTCCTAATTTTATCTCTACTGCTGTTCTTTAGACATCCTGTGCTCCTGTCAATCTCAATTTTTCATTATTCTTAAATTCATACTTTCCTTCAACCAATACTATTTAATACTGAGATACTTTTTCTCATTTTCCTCTCATTTCTTTCCATCTGTAATCTGACTGATTTTCTAAGGCATGGTTCAAACAGTCCTGCCCTTTGAAAAGTAGTCTGAGCAACAAATAATGTCCCATTCCCTTACAACAAAAACCAGGAATTCATTTACTCAACAAACACAGTGACGGCAGATGCCATGAGGTGGAGGGTGCGTCGGGGACAGGAGGAAATGCATGAAGACAAGGGAGACTGGAATGCAGAAAGTGAGGGAGAGAATGAAGGAGGTAGTGCAGGAAATGCAGTGAAGGGCCAAACCATCAGGGTCCTTACAATCTGTGGTAAGAAAGTGTGCTGGGGCCCACTGGAGAATTTTGAGCAGAGGAGTGACATGAACTGACTTCGGCCCTAAAGGATCATTCTGGCTGCTGTGTATGCTATCTAATGGGGAGCCAAGAGTGGAAGGTTGTCACAGTCAACCAGGAAAGAGATAATGACAAACTAACACCATGGTAGAATCGATGTCCTTCACACAAAGGATCTATTAAACCTTGTATTTTTGGGTACTTATCTATGAAGATGTCACCCAATGTTAATTAAGCAGGGGTGATAGTTGGTCTACTTTTGTATCTTCCAGAGTGCCTAGAACTGGGTTGTACACACAGTTGGGTGGGCTAAGCTGAGTTTATCACCTATCTTTAGCTGTATTTCACGCTCTTAGAAACCTTTATTTCAACTTTATTCAGCTACTTTTCTTTTATAGGCTACATACTGTCAATTCCTTCAAACTTTCCTCCTGGGTCTTAATTGGTTATGTTTTGTGCCCCTTATCTGAACTGTAGTATGGTTGTCTTTCTTTTAAATTATTAAGTACAAATCTTCAGTAACTATGTAAAAAGCCTTAGGTACACACATGTAAAATTCCTTTATAAACACGCTCTCTGCGTTTTTGTATTGTTTTGGGAAAGATTTTCCTGAAATGAATATTCTATTAATTATATTTTTAGACCTCAGGAATTGAGGTGGAATGGCTTGCAACTCTAACAATTAAGCATTAGCCAGTGAAAAGAAGTGCTTAAAATCTAATATGGGCAAGTTTCTTTACAAAATATAGAAGAGATTGGGAGACTGCTTTGTTCTGGTGTGGAGGATTTGGAAGTAAAGAGAAGTAGCCATGGTAATAGTGAGTCATGGAAACCTTAACTTTAAACCAATCTTCTTTATTTTTCTATTTATAAGGCAATGAATGTATTTATTCTACAATGAATGTAAGAATTGGGCTAGGCCGTGCACGGTGGCTCACGCCTATAATCCCAGCACTTTGGGAGGCCGAGGCGGGTGGATCACGAGGTCAAGAGATTGAGACCATCCTGGTCAACATGGTGAAACCCCGTCTCTACTAAAAATACAAAAACATTAGCTGGGCATGGTGGCAGGCGCCTGTAGTCCCAGCTACTTGGGAGGCTGAGGCAGGAGAATTGCTTGAACCCAGGAGGTGGAGGTTGCGGTGAGCCGAGATCACACCATTGCACTCCAGCTTGGGTAACAAGAGTGAAAGTCCATCTCAAAAAAAAAAAGAAAAGAATTGGGCTAAAATTCATTGTAAGGAAATGATAAGGCAGTGTGGTTATACATCACCTAACCTTCTCTACCAGAGACCCACCTTAGAATTCCTATCCAGAGAGGAGGGCTTTTGAGAAAGTAGCAAATCTAGCCCATGCGGAAAATGTAACTTGACTTCTGACAGGGTGCCAATGGTGGGCCTAATAGATGTATCATCAGCTATGGGTGATCTGAGATCACTTATTTTAATTTCTCTAAGTTTTTCTTTCTTTGGGAGGGGGTGCATAATAATAAGCCTACAATATAGGATTGTGAGGAGGATTAAAAGAATTGATACAAAGTGCTTAGTTCGGTGTCTGGATATTATAGAGAACAACAAATATTAACCCTTGCTTCTGCATGGATTTTCCTTGTCTGTCCTGCAGGTTATTCTTTATTACCCTACTCAGGTCCATTTCATCCTTTACATTTTTTTCTTTAATTTTTTTTGTTAGCTTTTCTAAAATATTGTAGTTTTCTAATTTTATTTGTTTGAGACAGGGTCTCCCTCTGTTACTCAGGCAAGTGCAGGTGGCATGATCATGGCTCATTGTAGTCTTAAACTCCTGGGCTTAAGCGATCTTCCTGCCTTAAGACTTCCAAAGTACTGGATTACAGGTGTGAGTCACCACACCCAGCCTATTTCTTATTCTTAGTTTCTAAGCACATCCTGCTTGACATTTTAGCTTTTTTAATGCCCTGCTCCTTGCCCCAGAAGGCTGACTCCAGAGAAAGTATTATCTAGAGTCCACTGACAGCTGGCTTCTCAGTGGGTTCAGCCACTGAGAGATTCCAAAAGACAGAAGCATGAAAGAACAGAAGATAGGGTATTAGGTTCCTGCTGTGTCTGCTTTCCTATGAGCTTCTGGCAGAAGGTGGGTCTCTTCTTATCTATGGTTTTGCTTCTAGTCCTTTCTCTATGCCTCCAGCTCTCTTTGTGTCCTGATAACATTATTTCCTCCTTTTGTTGCTAGAGATTGAGTGATATAATATCCCTTATTGGTCACCTGAACCCTCTCCACACCTCTGTAGATGGTTCCTTTGATAAGTTCTTTCCGCTGAACCACTGTGGTGATTTTTTTTTTTTCCTGCTGTTGACTGGACTGACACATCTTTCATATCCTCCCTTTTAGGCAAAGCTGATTCTATCATATCGGGGAAGGATCTAAGAACTGTAGAATAAGATTTATTAACATATTAATTCAGCAGAAGTCCGTGACTCATTTGCTACCTGCTACTGTTCAAGCAACAGTAATATTAACTAATTAAGACACACTCTGTGTTCTCAAAGTGTTCACAGTCCAGTGCAGGGAACAGAGATAATATTTACAAAGGTAAATATGTAAGTATCAAGAACATAAAAATGTTTGAAAATCAAGGTAAAATTACAAAAAATCGTAGAAAAATTAAGTTGTGAGTTAACCATTCCACAAAGAGATTCTAGTGAATGCCTCACAAAAGAGTTAACCTGAGATTTTCAAAAGATGGATAGAGATTCATCGGATGGAGATAGTGGGACAAAGCTTTCTAGCCCAAAAAACAAATAGCATATGCAGAGACTCAAGGTTATAAAGTTGCTTGCTGCATTTCGTGACTATTCTGGAATAATAGGATATTTGGAATATTGGTGGTTTTGAATAACTAAGATACAGGCGGAGAGCATGGGATTGAGTATGGTAAACACTGTGGAAGGAGCAGGAAACGACGACGGAGACGCTGGCAGGGACTAGATCGCAGAGGCTTTGAGTGATGCTCTAGAAAGTGTAGTCTTCATCCTAATAGGTATATTTCAAACAACTGACTCATTTTAAGCAATCTAGTTATGCAATACAAGTCACCGTAATGGAAAAACAAGAGTGGAAGAAAAATGGATAATGGAGGTGACAAAATCAGAAGATGAGCGGCAAGGTAGACTTGCTAAAGGACAAGAATGAGGGACTGGGAGACTACAGCAATGTTAGAGACACAGCAAGTGAGACATTCTGGAAACTCTTCTAAGCAATATGGATAAGGTTGAGTTACCAATCGTATGTGAGAGACACCTCAGGTAGCATTGAATTTGGGGCTTCCATAGGTAGATATTGGCAAGGTTGTCTTTCGTGATGAGGAAAGTGAGTATATTCCATTTGAACATGTGAACATGAACTATTTGGAGGAAGAGCAGATCTAAGTTTGTGGAAACTGAAGTTTATATACTTTTGGAACTCTCTTTTAAAAAAAGAATGCAAAAATGAATAACTTATTCTACTAATGTGTCACTGTTAGCCTTTGGAAAAATAGCTGTTATTATGTAAGATGATGAGTGAGTGTGTAGCAGATGTGGTAGTTAGGAGTAAGGTTTTCTATGAAAGAAACCCAGTTGAAGGTACATTCTTAAAACAGGCCAAGCACGGTGGCTCATGCCTGTAATCCCAGCACTTTGGGAGGATGAGGTTGGTGGATCATGAGGTCAGGAGATCTAGACCGTTCTAGCTAACACAGTGAAACCCTGTCTCTACTAAAAAATACAAAAAATTAGCTGGATGTGGTGGCATGTGCCTGAAGTCCCAGCTACTTTGGAGGTAGAGGTTGCAGTGAGCTGAGATCGTGCCACTGTACTCAAGCCTGGGTGAGACTCTGTCTCAAAAAAAAAAAAAATTTAGTTGGGCATTGTGGCACATGCCTATGAGCTGAGGCAGAATTGCTGGAGTCCAGGAGATGGAGGTTGCAGTGAGCCAAGATTGTGCCACTGCATTCCAGCCTGGTTGATAGAGCAAGTCTCTTACTCTAAATAAAAAACAAAAAATTTTCCTGGAAACTTCAGGGAATGTTTCAATGACATTGAAAATGTCAATATCGTGAAATACCAAGAAAGACTCAGAAATGGTTCCAGATTAAGGAGAAAAAACAGACAAGACATTGAATGCAACACATAATTCCGACTTTCATTCTAGTATAAAGGGTATTATGGTGGATGAGAAAGAATAGTCTTTATTTTAAGGAAATAAAGATGTATGTAAGATTAAAAGAGCATCATACCTGAAATTTACTCTCAAATAATTCACATGAGAGAGGGAGATGGAGAAGGAGAGAGAAAAAAAGGATAAAGCAATTGTAATAAAATGTTAATGAAAATGACCCAATCATCCTACAGAACAAACATTTACAGGTTTTGTTTGTTTGTTTGTTTAATAAACAGGTTTTCCTAATCTTAAAACTTGAAACTTAAGCCTGGGTATGATGGCTTACTCCTGTAATCCCAGCACTTTGGGAGGCCAAGACAGGTGGATCACTGGAGATCAGAAGTTCAAGACGAGCCTGGCCAGTATGCTGAAAACTCATCACTACTAAAAATACAAAAAAGTAGCCAGGTGTGGTGGCACACACCTGTAATCCCACCTAGTTGGCAGGCTGAGGCAGGGGAATCACTTGAACTCTGGAGGCAGAGGTTGCAGTGAGCTGAGATCACATAACTGCACTCCAGCCTGGGTGACAGAGCAAGACTCCATCTCAAAAAACAAACAAACAAAAAACCTTGAAACTTACATTGGTATTACCTGCAGTAATCTGTTGAATTTTAATTCCTTTCCTGAAGGTTAGGAATTAAAACTCAACAGATTACTATATCCAGACAATGAGACCCCTCGTTCATCATGATTGCTTTTTTATCCCTCCCTAACTTCTGTTTTACATTACCTCCCTGCTATATAAACCACCCAATTTTAGTTAATCAGGGACATGGATTTGAGACTGATCTCCCACTCTCCTTGGCTGCAGCACCTGACTAAAGCCTTCTTTCCTGGCAATACTTATTGTCTCAGTGATTGGCTTTCTGTGCAGTGAGCTATAGGACCTAGGCTGAACCCCTGGTGTTTAATAACATTAACATGTGGGCAATTTGGGTGAAAGGTATCTGGAAATTAATTATATAATTTTTTTCAACTTTTATGTAATTCTGAAATTATTTTAAAAAGTTAAAGAATAAAGTTTTGTGGACAGACAATCTTGAATGAATCCTAGCTCTGCTGCTTGATAGCTTTATGATTTGGTACAAACTATTTAATCTCTTGTTTTATTTTCATTTAGCTATGATTTGAAATAATAGTGTCTACCTCATAGGTTATTGTGTGGATTAACTAAAGTAAAAAGATATAATATTCTTATTTTACCTTGCTTAGCAAGCATCATTCTCAAATTTGTATGTTTAAAAACTAACCCCCAAGGTTGACAGTAACTCTTAGCTCCCAAAGAAGGTAGGGCTTTTGGGAGGAGTTTCGTCATGAAGATAGAACCCTCATGAATGACATTAGTGCTTGAGACATAAGTAAGAAATATACATTTGGTCACTGCTCTATTTTGGAGCACACAGGTCCTAAAATCCTTGGAGTCTGGAAGTGATAAATATCTCTTTGTGTGCTAATGAGATTAGTGATGGCAGACAGGGCTAGAGTAACTAGATATGTGATTAGAGGATTGAAGCTTTCAGTTCCAGTCCCTGACCTTTGAAAAGGGGAGGAGTGGCTGAAGGCAAAGTTGGTTATCAGTGTGCAATGATTTAATCCAACCTGCACACACAATACCAACGTACCTTAGTCTATGCATCTTCTCTGTCTGTTCATTCATATCTTTTGTAATATCCTTTATAATAAACGAGTAAACATAAGAAAAGTGCCTTTCTGAGTTCTGTGAAATGCTCCAGCAGATGATTGAACCTGAGAACAAAGTTGTAGAAACCTCCAACAAATAGCCCCTTGGTCAGAAGCACAGGTAACAACCTACGGCTTACAACTAGTATCTGAAGTTGGAGGCAGTCTTATGGAACTGAGTCCTTAATCTGTATGTTCTGTTCCAACTCTAGTTAATGTCAGAATTTAATTGAATTATAGGATGCCCAGCTAGAGAATTGATCAGTGGGGAAGAAATTCTCCTCTTAGTGATCACAAGTGTGTGAGTACTAGAGTCGACAGCAGGAGAAAAAATAGTTACTGTTTCCCTATAGTACCCTTACAACAAAGACCCCCAGACACCTGCCTTGTCCTTTCTACCATGTGAGGTTACAGTGAGAAGACACCTATCTATGAGGGAGCTTGCTTTTACCAGATGCTGAATCTGCTGGTGAAATCACCTTGGACTTACCAGCCTCCAGAATGGTGAGAAATACATTTCTGTTGTTTATAAGTTAGCAAGCCTGTAACATTTTGTTATAGCAGCCTGTATTACCTAAGACAGCAAGGCTTTTAAACAAGGTTTTCAATAAATGACCACTATTATTATTATTAATAATAATAAGTGGTTTTCATTCCAAATAGTTGCAAAGGAAAGCAATGTTTTCAGGGTTTAACCAAATTTCAGAATATTTCTGATAGCAAAGAGATGGAAGTGGTTGAGGTTATGGAAGGGGAATGGATGTTTAAAGTTGTTTGGGGTCAAAATTGGCAGAAGATCCCAGATGATTTTTCTGGTGGGGTTTGGAAAGACCCTGGCTTTTAAAGTTAGGGTAATAAATATTCAACAGGAATCTCTATAAACTCTGCCCAGATGCCCAACAGATGTGCTGGTGTTGAATCCCTGTAGCTCTGCTTCAGAAAGTCAGAGTGGCAGTGCATTGAGCAAACCTTTTTTGTTTTTCTTTTTTTGAAATGGAGTCTAGTTCTGTTGCCCAGGCTGAGAGCAGTGGCCTGATCTTGGCTCACTGCAACCTCTCCATCTCCCGAGCTCAACCAGTTCTCCTGCCTCCACCTCCTGAGTAGCTGGAACTACAAGGGTGTGCCGCCACCCCTAAGTTTTGTACATTTTTGTAGAGACAGGGATTTCACGATATTGACCAGGCTGGTCTTGAAATCCTGACCTCAAGTGATCCACTCACCTCAGCTTCCCAAAGTGCTGGGATTACAGGTATAAGCCACCGTGCCCAGCTGAGTAAATCTTTTTAAATACGGGAACAGAACATAACAAAGAAACTGCTTCACTGCTTCTCCAAGAAGCCCAGTTTGATGAGTGAAATTTGCCTTGCTGTATTGTTATTAATCCTTGAAATGTCTATATTTTCTTTCTCTAAAAGTTACCTACTAAATATTAAGATCATATTACGTATCCCTTTATATTTCTAGAATCTTTTGTAGTGACATCGAGGCATTCAGTATAAAGGTAGCTGTTGATTATCAAGAAAAATTGATCCAAATGAAGGCATAGGAGTTGTTTTATTAGGAAGAAAATTTACATTAATGTTATTTCTTATCATTATATTTTACCTGTAAGTCTTTATAGTTATTAACTTAATTGCTTCAAGGTTTGGTTTGAAATTTTTAAATAAAGAGGAAAAATAACGTATTTGTCTCAATTTTATAAACATGTAACGTGAAGGAAGTCTGCAGAAAGCTGTTACTGTTTCCTTTTTCTTAAGATCATAGGTTCTATGTTAGGAAGAACAGGGTAATAGCATTTTTACTAGGTGTAGGACATAAAAAGGAAACACTAATATACATCTTTATAAAGCTCATTCTTTTCCTTCCTCTGACTGACTTTAAATTAATTTGTTTATAGAACTGTACTATAGGGTTAATCAAGAGTGATTTTGTCTATTAAAAATAATAAAGGTATAAATAAATAGAATTAAGATGGCTCCTACCTAGAAATTGTGCTTACAGATCTGTGGGATATTGACTCGGTAGTATTACACTACCTCGCTCCGTGAGTGCAGTTTCTTAGACTAATGATATGGAGTGTATACCTAGTGTTCTAATTAAAACCCATGGTCATACATCTATCTAATTGCAACAGTGCCCTCCAGGATATTTCAACTCCAAATGTGCCATTCTTCTTTTGCCTGAGCAAGTGACTTTAAAACCACCTGGCTTCTCGCCAAGACCTGAAGTGAAAAATTTACTGACTGTGATATCGCACTAGAAACAGCATTACCGGATGAAAAATTGGAAAGGACAGGTAAAGAAGTGAGTTTTTTTTTATCAGGTTTCTGGAGGTATAGCTTATAAGGTTTGAGCATTGCCTGTCATAATATCTAATTTTCTCCACAAATTAATAGAAGTCATCTGTTAATAAGTAAAGACTTTCTAAAATACACTAAAACCCCCAAGCTCCCAAGCTAAGAGAAAGATGACGCTTTAAAGAGGCAGACACAGCTATTGGGTGTGCCGTATTATAGACTTTAACCCTGAATGCTAGGAAACTTCATCCAAAAACAGCCAGGGCTAGAAACCCAGGCAAGCCAAAGATGGATTTTTCCTATACCAGGCATACCCAATGCTAGAGTGAAATTCCCCATCCAACATCCTATGGATAATAAGTACAAGGATGTTATTTTCTGTTAGTATGTATTTTGTTGTTTGATTAATTTAGACCATATGTGGGGATGAGTTGAAAAAGACATAGGTGGATAGGACTTTTTGACATGAAAAATAAGACATTATCATCGTTATAAGAATATGATAGCTATCATTTATTTAGGTATTAACTATGTACTAGGCACTCTTCTGCGTGATTTACATGTATTAACTTATTTAATTCTCAAACCACTATATATTTGCTATTTTTATGTCTGATTTAAAATATACGACTAAGACATAGCGAGGTTAAAGTAACTGAATCAATTTTGCATATTTTGGGAGAGACAGAGCTGGATTTAAGCACTGGCTTCTGGCTGCACGGTCTAAAAAAAAATCTCAAAATATACTACTGGCCATTACGATATTTGAATGCATATATTAGGCAATGAGCTCTCTAGTCACATTTCCATTTTTATTTTGCAGAATAAAGATAACATATTTGGGCTAAATGTGCAATACAGGCATAGCTTGTTTTATGGTGCTTTGTACTATTACATTTTGCAGATACTGCGTTTGTTTTTTTAGAATTTGAAGGTTTGCAGGAACTCTGCATTGAGAGTCTATCAGTGCCATTTTTTCCAGAACATGCATTCACTTCATGTCTCTGTTTCACATTTTTTATAATTCTCACACTATTTCAAATATTATTATTATTGTTACTACATCTGTTATGGTGATCTGTGATCAGTGATCTTTGAGGTTACAATGGCGATCATTTTGGAGCACCCAAACTGCACCCATGTAAGGTGGCCAACTTAATTAATGTTGTGTGTGCTCCCACTGCCATTCCTTCTCCATCTCCCTCTTCTCAGGCCTCTCTATTCTCCAAGACACAACATTATTGAAGCTAGGCCAATTAATCACCCTGAAATGGCCTCTAAGTGTTCAAGCGAAAGAGTGCACTTCTTTTTCTTCAAATCAAAAGCTGGAAAGTGATTAAACTTAGTGAGAAAGGCAGGCTGAAAGCCAAAGCAGGCCAAAAGCCAGGCCTCTTGTCCCAAACAGTTACCCTAGTTGTGAATGCCAGCAAAGGGCTACTTCAGTGAATACACGAATAAGAAGAAAGCAGAACAATTTTAATGCTGACATAGCAAAAGTTTTATTGATCTGGGAAGAATATCAAACCAGCCACAACATTTCCTTAAGCCAAAGCCTACGCCAGAGCAAGGCTTTCTCCAGTTCTATGAAAGCTGAGAGAGGTAAGGAATCTGGGCACAGTGGCTCATGTCTGTATTCCCAACATTTTGGGAGGCTGAGATGGGAGGATTGCTTGAGTCCAGGAAGTTGAGGCTGCAGTGAGCCATGATTGTGCCCCTGCACTCCAGTCTGGGTAACAGAGCAAGCCCTTTCTCAAAAAAATAAAATAATAAATAAAATAAATAAAAATAAAAAAGTAGCTACTGCTAGTGTCTTTAGCTACAGAGTATTTTTTTAGTTAAGGTACGTTGTTCTTTTAGAATATTATTGCATACCTAATAGACTATAGGATAGTGTAACCATAACTTTTATATGCATTGAGAAACCAAAAACTGTGTGTGACTCACTTTATTGCCATATTTACTTTATTTCAGTGGTCTGGAACTCAACCTGCAATATCTCCAAAGTATGCCTGTATATTACATTAGGCAACAATATGATTAATGTGTCTTAAATTAAATTGTGGCCACTAAAAACTGAAATAACCACCCTCATACAATGGCAGTTGCAGAATGTTTTATAACTTGCCCAACACTCATTTGCTCAAAGCCTTGCCTCACATCAATCAATCCAAACACTCCATCCTACTTCAAATAGTCCCCTCCTAATGACCTCTGAGTCTAAGCTATAAGCAACAAAAACCATGCATTTACTTCTGCTAGTATGACTCAATTTTAGAATTGTCTTTGTGGCGGTTTTTTCTTGCTCAAATCAGTAAAACTTACTCTACTTATACCATAACAAGTTTTTTTTATTTACGGAGGGCGCGTTCTACAATTTGAAGATTTAACAAGACTCAGCCGAGACCCTTGGATTTATGCACTTACCTTTCAAGGACAGTTGCACCTGTTCATCTCAAGTTTTCTGGAATTCAGTGGAGAGGTGAGTCGCACGTTCTGTCTGAGCTCTGACTTTGTTGATGTTCCACAGCAGAGTATATGTTATTCTGGGAAAATGTGACTTTACCCATTACAGTCTTTTTACTTTAAACGGACTTGCCTTTGAGATAGGCTTTGTTACTTTAAAAAGCCTTGCCTTTGAGATAGACTGGTCTGAAATCATCCTAAATGATCCCTTTCTCCTGCTCTTCATGCCCTTGTGGAGTCCTGTCCCACTGAATCTGGGCTGGACATGGTGGCTTGACTCTAATTAACAGAATAAAGCAAAGTGATAGGATATCACTTCCCAGGTTAGGTTAGAAAAAGATTATGACACTGCTTGAGAGAGAGAGAGGGTTCTTTCTCGCCCAACTTTAAGTGAAGACAGCTGCCATATTATGAGCTGCCCTAATGAGAGGCCCAGGTGGTGAGGAATTGGTGTCTCCAGCTAGCAGATTAGTGAGGAAGTGAGGCCTACCGACAGCCACATGAGTGAGCCTGGAAGTGGATCCTTTCCCACTTGCGCTTCGAGGAGACTGCAGCCTCAGGGGACAAGGCATGCAACCTGAGTCAGAGGCGCTCTGCCAAGCTGCACCTTACCTTGTCTAGCCCTTCACTACAGCCTGTTACCACGGGACTGCAGGTAAGATGCTTATTTTGTCCAGTCTGCTGCCACTGGACTATAGGTAAGGTGCTTATCTCATCCAGCCCACCACCACTGGCGTGTATGTAATGTAGATATCTTGTCCAGTCTGCCACCACTAGATTGTAGGTAAAGTGGTTATTTTGCCCAGCCCACCGCACCAGACTCTAGGTATGGCAGCTATCCCGTCTAGCCTGTTGCCGCTGGACTCTATGTAAGGTGGACATGCTGTCCAGGCCACTGCCACTGGGCTGTTCGCTGGAGTGCTCACTGGACTGGCTGTTATTTCTTATTTCTCACCCACAAAATCTGGAAGATAATGTTTATTGTTTTAAGTTGCTGATTTGGGGGATTAATTTGTTAATATAGATAAATAATACATATTTTGGTACCTGAAAGTGGGGTGCTGCTCTACAAAACCTAAAATGTGGAATGGTTCTGGGGCTGGATATTGGGCTTTGAAGAGTGTTCATGAAAACTTAAAGTGCTTTGAAGTCACTGTTATAAATATGGACATTGAAGATATACCAGGTATCTTCAATGAATTGAGGTATTGAGAACTAAAGAAAGGTTGAGGGGAGGGTGCTCCTTATTATATAGCAGTAGGGATCTTTATAATACTATTTACTGCCTCCAGTGACGTGGAAAGTAGAAAATGTGATTTATGAACTGGGTGATCTAGCTAGACTTCCAAGCAAAGTGTTGAAGGTACTACCTGGTTTCTTCCTGCTATTTATAATTAAAAGGGAAGGGAGGTAGAAAAATTGAGGGAAAGAATGTGAAAGAGAGCCAGGACTTTTTTTTTTTTTTTTTTCTTGAAAATTCTCAGCTTATTCCAGATGGTAGATGTTAAAATTAAGAATATATGGTGAGGCTGAGTGCAGTGGCTCATACCTATAATCCCAGCACTTTGGAAGACCAAGGTGGGCAGATTACCTGAGGTCAAGAGTTTGAGACAAGCCTGGCCAACATGGCAAAATTCTGTCTCTGAAAAAAGTATGAAAAGTAGCCAGGCATGGCAGCTCATGCGTGTAATCCCAACTACTCAGGAGGCTGAGGCAGGAGAATCACTTGAGCCTGGGCAGTGGAGGTTGCAGTGAGCTGAGATCAAGCCACTGCACTCCAACCTGGGCGACAGAATAAGACTGTCTCAAAAATTAAAAAAAAATTAAAAAGATTAAAGAAAAAGACAAAATAAAGAAAAATATATAGGGAGACAAACATTAAATGCAGGATGCTGACAGGAAAACATTAGATAAAATCAAGAGAATGCTCCTAAAATCTTTTGTTAAGGGCTATATGATAAACTCACCTGAGAGTAATAACTTAAGCATACCCTTAGAGTAAGAGTATGGCAGACACACCTGAAGGTGTGTTCCAAAGTAGGGAAGTCAGGAATGCCAACCCAAAGTTTCTTTCCTCATCTATGAGGAACACCTGAGTACCCGGCCCATTCAGGGTAACACGGGCTGTATGGGGGTTGAGACCCTGAGTTTGGGTTAAAAGATAGCTATGATGAGGACGTTCATAAGTAGAGAGTGATAAATGAAAGTGCTGTTTGCAAGCCCGTGGCTTCCCTGACCAGCCCACCACCATGAGGGCCGTGTGATCATCTTGTCCAGTTCACCATCAATGGACTACATGTAAGGCAGATATCTTATCCAGCCCTTCACTACAACCTGGTTTAGTGCAGCCACTGGACTGTAGATAAAGTACTTATTCTGTCCAATCTGCTGCAACTGGACTATAGGTAACGTGGTCATCTTATGCAACTCACCACCACTGGCATGTATGTAAGGTAGATATCTTGTCCAGTCTGCCACCACTAGATTGTACGTAAGGTGGTTATTTTGCCCATCCCACTGCACCAGACTGTAGGTAAGGCAGATATCCGGTCCATCCTGTTGCCGCTGGACTCTATGTAAGGTGGACGTGCTGTCCAGGCCACTGCCACTGGGCTGTTCATTGGAGTGCTCACTGGACCATTATCTTGTCCCGCCTGCACCACTGGACTGTATATAAGGCAAATTTTCTATGTGGCCTACTGCCACCGAACTCCCTTGCCTCTGCGTAAACCCCTAATAAAACCACATGTCTCGGCCAGGAGCAGTGGAGGGTTCACTCCTGTAATCTCAGCATTTAGGGAGGGTGAGGCTGACAAATCATGAGGTCAGGAGTTTGAGACCACTCTGGCCACTATGGTGAAACCTCATCTCTATTAAAAACAAAAAAAATAAGCTGGGCATGGTGGCATGCACCTGTAGTCCCAGAGTGACTCTGGAGGCTGAGGCAGAAGAATCACTTGAACCCACAAGTGGAGGTTGCAGTGAGCCAAGATCGTGCCACTGCATTCCAGCCTGGGTGACAGACCAACACTCCGTCTCAAAAAAAAACAAAAAAACAAAAAAACAAAAAAACCAGACTAAAATCAATCACGTCTTCTTTGCTGCCTCCAAGTGTCTTCTTTGTCCTCTTGAACATAGTAACTTCCCTATTGAGGTTAGCAGGAGTTCAGCACAAGAGCTTTAGGAGTTATTTGGCCACACCCAGGCCATTTCCCTTTCTCAAGGAAGAGATAATTGACACACTACTCTTAAGACAGATGACACCTACACTGCAGTGGTGTATTATTTTTACAGGGAAGTCAAGCCTTCACCTGTTTCTCTCACTTTAACTTACCTTGTGCTTGCAGGGTAATTGTCAGAGACTTCAGCAATCCAAGGTCCTGGGGCCCTTTTTGGACAATGTCTCATTGAGGCATATGCCTAGGAACATAAAATGAAGCCACAATAGTCTATTCAGGACAATTACCCAGTAGAAATATTGATTCATATTTATGTACACCATCTGGGTAATGGTTTCTACAATGAGGGTTCTATAATTGGAATAGGTGATCAGAAATTTATTGTTAACCGTGTCCAAAGTTTTAAAGAATACTCTCACAGCTCTCAAAGATGAATGATGAGTCTCAACTATTTGGCCCATGTGAAATAGAAAATCTAGTAACTTTAGACTTTCTACTAGCCAGTCATGGTGGTGTCGGTGCCATTACTGGCGATCTGTGTTACACTTGAATAAATACTATTTTTTTTTTGAAAGAAAGAAAAAAAGAGAAAAGAAAAAAAGAGTGAAAGAAAGAAAAAAAAATACTATTAACCAAGTATGAGATTCCTCTAAACTAAGGGGGTCAGCCACTTGACTCTCCAAGAAATATCCCCCTAGATTCTAGACATATTTTCTTATCCTGGGTTCAGTAATTTCTGTATATTGCTTGTAGGCATTCTGCGAAGTTTAGTCATCACTCTTCCACTTTGTGTTCATCTTCAGTCTTCCATGCTTCTTTGCAGCCACTGTCACATCAGATGATCAGAGAACTCATCCCTTAACAAAATAAGCAAAACATTAGACCCTGATTTGACTCTAAACTTAAAAAAAATTAGATGATAATATCAGTGCTGACAATCTGGAATGATACTGATTTTGTGGCCAACCCTTTGACCTGGCAATAAGATTGCCAGAAGCTGTTGAGACCAGAACTAGAAAGACCACCTCCCATTTTCAGTTGTGTGATTAGAACCACAAAATATCTTATGAATTTCATAACACTTTCATCTTTGCTCAGACTCTCACCTAGTTGTATAAGTCCTTAAGAAATGAACCAAATCAAAGACATACTCTCCTTTTATCTCAACCTATTAATGAATTTCTGAGTTTAGTCCATAAGAAATAAAATTTGTATATGCACCTCCTGTAATGAAATGCCAATTTAGAGTTGATTCCTTATGTTCTCTCTTGCCAAAGTAAGTGACTGAAACCCAGTTTGCTTACATCATAATAGGATTCAAGGCATAGGCTTTCAACTTTGTATCACTGAAAATATCTTAATTTACTTTGTAATTGTCTAAATTATGCTTTTCAAACCTTCTATGCATCTTTGGTTGTTGGCTGGTATTGTAATTTTTCTTGGCATTTTGTTCAAAATTAAGTTTCTGAAGGTGTAGTGACATCAAGAGTTGTGAATAAACGTAGCCTCACGTTAAAAAATTTTTTTTAATTGTTTAAAAATTCAACCTTCAACCCATTGTTAATTTTTTCACTAGTGCTAAGTAATTAGTTGTAAAAACTTCCCTTTAATACACCTAAATATTTTAATGTTGTATAGATAAGACCTCTGTTTGTGAATGACTGATCTGTGATATTAGTTTAAGACCTGGACCCTCATATTTAAAAAATTAATATGCAGTATAATCCTAAATATTATTTAACCAATTCACATTGCGTTGAGGACCAAATGTGGGTATAGCACTGCTCCATATTTAATATGTGGTACAAGAGAAATACAGGTAACTTCTCCTTCAAGGTTTATAATTATGTTAAAAACAGAAAATAAAGGTACGTGAGCAAACGACTGGTTTTGGGTTTTCATAGGATCTTTAAGGTGAAAGACTGTTTAAGCCCATGGTGATGACTCACCAAAATTGAACCATAGCAATACCAGTAAAATTACAGTGTTTGATGTTTTCCTTTTCATAGGTTGTTTAAAATATTTCTGATTTGGGGGCTTTAGGAGTAAACACAGTTGGTGAAATTTTTATTTTAGATTAACTAACAAAGCTATGCTTCTTTCTTTTTTTTCTTTCTCTGTCTTTTTTTTTTTTTTTTTTTTTTGAGACAGAGTCTTGTTTGGTTGACAGGCTGGAGGGCAGTGGCACAATCTTGGTTTACTGTAACCTCGACCTCTGGGGGTTCAAGCAATTCTCTTGCCTCAGCCTCCCGAGTAACTGGGACAACAGGCACCCGCCACCACGCCCAGGTACTTCTTGTATTTTAGTAGAGACAGGGTTTCACCGAGTTAGCCAAGTCAGTCTTGAACTCCTGACCTCATGGTCCCTCTCTCCTTGGCTTCCCAAAGTGCTGGGATTACAGGCATGAACCACTGTGCCCGGCCGACTATGCTGCTTTTATGAAAGTTTGATTTTTTTTTTTTTGAAGCACTGGTCCTCCATTTTAAATATGTTTTTTCTCCTTGGGCAGCCTTTTTCTTCATTAAGTGTACTGGCATACTATCATCAGAAATCCCTGCCAAATGGAGTTTCTGAAGATTTACGTCTCCAAGTCTTCATTTCAGATCCACTTTTCATTTCTTGCTAATACTAATTTCCTGCTTACTTTCTGCCATGGCTGTTTCTTGACTATATGGTGGTGTTAAAAAAAAAAAAAGTATTAACATTCCAATGTAGGTGTAGCTGTAAGAGTTTAGGAATCTTTTCACATAAACACTTCGGCAAGGTAATGAACAAAGAGTTGGAAAAAATAGTAACTGTGAGAAAAGTTAAATATATTGTCAAAGTAGGTCATTTTGTATTCTACTTAAAGTTCAAATAGGCCAGAGAATATTTTTATGCTGAATTAATCCCATCCTATCAAATGCAGACCAAATCCCCAGGAAGTCTGATTATGTATCATGCAGACATATACTATGAGGTCAATTGACTGCTTTCTCGGGTTATGATCATTATTAATGATAATGGACATTCTATTCTAGGACTGAGGCAAGGGTGTACCTTTTTATTGTCTATTCATGCCATTGAAAATAATAGAGACATTTATATGGGGGAAATTAGGAGCAACTCCGGGAAGGTGGCTGGAGAAGGTCAATTCAGCATGGTAAAAGAAATAACATCCCACCACTCAAAAGTGTTTGACTGGCCTGTGAGTTGGGGAAGATGTTTTGACAGATGAAAAGTTTGCCACTTTCCTATATTATTCATTTGAGTGCTTTCAATATAGTCTTTCCATAGAAATTCATTTTCTTTCTGTGTCCACTTTCCTATATTATTCATTTGAGTGCTTTCAATATATTCTTTCCATAGAAATTCATTTTCTTTCCGTGTTCCTTCATCTGCCCTAGGTAAAATGGTGAAGTGAAGTGAGTTTCACAAAGAGAGTTTGTGTTCTCCAGCTTATCCCTTAGTTTTCCCTGTACAAAAGAGAAACTAAGGGAAAACTGAGGGACAAGCTGGAGAACACAAACCCTTTGTCTTGAAAGCTGGTGTGTCCAGTTGTGCCCCAGAGTGTGTCTTATGGCTCCAGAAGACTCCAAACTGAGTGGGGTCAGATAGTATCCAGAGAAGTATTTGTCAAATCACTGAGCTGAGGAGAAAAAAAATTGAAAACTATAGCAGAGCCATGCCTGAAATCAGAGACCTAGGGAAATTGAATCACATCTCAAACTGAAGGGAAGAAACAAGCGCATAAATGAGGGATTTTCAGAATCTGTCTCTCTTTTTGAAGTTTACCATTTTAAATGAGAGAATTTGACTTGAATGAGAACACTTAAGTCAAAATCAAGGAGCCATCTATGTCTTAATAAAGCTTTCTCTGTGCATAAAAGATTGAGAAAATGGGAAGACAAGTGAAGCGTGGAACTGGTAAGATCAGGCAAATTGGGCTTCAAGCATCAAATAGGACATTTCTACAGGGCTTATCAGATTTGGTTGTGTGTGAGGGGAAGACATCTCCCAAATTACACTGGCCAAAACGGGTTACAAGTATATTTCTGTTTCACAGAAGAGTCTGGGTTGGCATGTCACGGCTTAAATAACATAATAGGGTGTTTGGAGCCAAAGATTCCATTGTTTGTGTTCTACTTGGTGACATGTCACCTTTGTTTCCAACAGTGGAATACGTGAAGACAAGGAGAACATATAATATCTTAAGAAAGAGTCTGTGAAAATGCCACAGAACAGTTGTGCTCACCTCCCACTAGTCGGAACATAGTCACATGAACATACTCAGCAAAAAACAGCCCTGAGAACTATATTCTTATTCTCTAAACCATAGCCCTATTAAAATAAGTGGAGAGAACATTATTTTACCAAGGAATAAAGAGAAAATACCTTTTAGGAGAAAACTAACTCTACTGCAGAGTTAAATGGATTGAATGCATTGTAACCATATGACTTGGCAAATTGCCCACTGAAAAGATAGAAAATGATTCATAGCCTACGTAGGGAGGGGCATGTGGAATGTTCAATTATTAGAGACTCTCCCTGTCCTTGAGAAGTGGTTGGGAATCACAGAGTACACATAATGAGAGAATTCAAGTCAATATCAGGGAGCTATTCATATCCTGGTTAAGTCCTCTGTGCTTTTAGCAAACCAGCTTCTAATAGGCATCGAAGAGCTTCTTACTACTGTGGACCATTCTAGGAGTTTTAAACAGGTTCGATCCTCATAACTTAAAATTCATGAAATACAGAGCACAGTGGGAGAAAACTTGAATTCGTCCCTCATATGGCATTTAAACATGTATAAATCCAATAGAAAAACTTGATTTTCCCTGAGGAGATTGAACTGGAGAAGGAAAATTGAAGCCTCTTAGAAGAAAAATGACCGTGAGTTAAGGAATCTCGAGAAATGGGCCAGCATTTTGGCAGCGGTGACTAGCTGTCAAAACAATGGTTCCATATATAGTGTAAAATACATCAAACCAACCCCTTCTTTTCCACCGGTAGAGTGCCGGTACTTGCTTAAGAGGTGGGCTTCCATCTCAGGGAAAGGTCTCTGCACTCAGGGACCAATGCTCACTTTCGGAGCTCCTTTAACAGAACTGGTGATGGGTAATGCAAGGTTTTTGCCCCTACAAGGGAGAAGAGAACTAAAAATTAACAGCAGAAGGTCAAAAGCCCTGGCAGTGAAAGAAACAGAAACCCATCAGAAACAAAATCCCGAGTGATGAGAGTGGTGGATATCAGAGCAGAATTGCTGTGGAGCTGCATATGACAGGTTTGAAAAATCCCAATCATTTCTGGCAACCCTGGACTGAGAGAGTCTTACTCTGTTGCCCAGGCTGGAGTGCAGTGGCGTGATCTTGGCTCACTGCAGCCTCCACATCCTAGGCTCAAGGGATTCTCCTGCCTCTGCCTCCCAAGTAGCTGAGATTACAGGTGTGTGCTACCACATCCAGCTAATTTTGTATTTTTGATAGAGGAGGGGTTTCATTTTGTGGGCCAGGCTGGTCTTGAACTCCTGGCCTCAAGTGATCCATCCGCCTTGACCTCCCAAATTGCTGGGATTATAGGTGTGAACCACTGCCCCTGACCCTGGGTAGTGCTTTAAATACGACAAATTATGTTCATTGACGAGACACAGCAGAAGTAATGCAGATTAAAATAGGAATGAGGCAAAACTCTGATCTATCAGAATTCAGGTGGGAGCAGAGTCAAGATCAGGGTGGGAAATAAAAGCATTTGAGAATTAGAGACTAAATTATTCCCTTGGCTTGAAATTTGAAATGAACGCTAGAACAGTCTCCACTGAGTGACATCCACCCTGGTGTTCTGTTCAGCATACCACAGTATTCATTAAATGAGAAAGTAAATGGAAGGGCTATGAAATGCTCAATATACAACCAGCTCTCAATTCCTGTAGAAAACAAACCACGTGCACATGTTATTGGGGCCATAGGATGGAAGTTCTTCAGTCAAATACACATTGGGAATTAGGCATATTTGGATGTAACAGTCAATGGTTTGGGTCACACAAAAAGCTTGCGGTTAGGGCAGATGACTGGATCTTGAAAATAGGCACTGACTCTTAGAAATAAGCTTCCTATAATGAGGAATAAGATTAATAAGAAATGTGATTGACAGGAAATGACCCTCTCACCCCTCTACAAAGAAATTAAGTTTAGATATACAAGCCAAAAATAACTAATGGATACTAGGCTTAATACCTACTTGGGGTGATGATATAATCTGTTCCACAGACCCTCATGACACACATTTACCTAGGTAACAAACCTGCCCATATACCCCTGAACTTAAAAGTTAAAAAACAACGAACAAAAACCAAGGAGCATTGTTAGAGATGGAAACACCCATTAAATCTCTAGAAGCATAGTGACAATTAGTTTGTTTTCCAGTCCACTAAAAACTCTTAAGCATTTAAATTGTGTCCTTTCTTTTGAAAGTAGTTTTGCTGCCTTCACAATCTAAGTTGGCCGATATTATTCAATTACATTTCTTTCTTTTTTACTGTTGGGAACTCTGCTGTCATTCTATTTGTTTTTCTTCCCTAGGTGATCTCTTTTTTCTCTGGCTTTTTAAAAGATATTTTTGTCTTTGGGATCTTCTGACATTTAATTTCAATATACAGGCAAGTTTTATGAAGACAAGTGAGTTTATTTCTTTTGATTGGTGCTATATACCTTACGCCATTACTTTTTAAACATATTACTTCTAATATCTCCTTCCAGCATTCCAAGTATATGGGCTAATAGGTTCAATGTGTCTTATATATCTCTTAGGCTCATTTTTGAATTTATCATCTTTTCCTTAGTGTTACATTCTGGATAATTTGTTCACATATGTATTCCAGCTCATTTATTTTATCTTTAGCTATGTCTAATCTGCTGTGATTTTTCTTTTTACTTCAACAATTATATTTTTATTTTAAAAAGAAATTTTATTGGGTATATTTAAAGTATACAATATGATGTTACTACATATAGATAGTAAGATGGTTACCATAGTGAAGCAAATTAACATATCCAAAATATCACATAGTTAGTCATTTTGATTTTTCTTTTTAAGCAAGCAGCTAAAGTCTGCTTCTTTAGCAGGAATCCCAAATACAGTACAATTTTGTCAACTGTAGTCTTCATGTTGTACATTAGATCTCCAGACTTATTCATCCGATACCTCTGCTACTTTATAACCTCTAAGATATGTCTCCCCCCACCCCTAGTAAGCACTGTTTCATTCTCTGTTTCTTTATATTTGATTCTTCTTTCAGAGCGCATATATAAGTAAGATAATGCAACATTTTCCTTTGTATCTGGTTTATCTCACTTAGCATAATGTTTTCTAGGTTTATCAAGTTGTGGCAAATGGCAAGTTCTCCCCTTTTATGACAGAATAATATTCCTGTGTGTGTGTGTGTGTGTGTGTACACACACCCATTCATCCGTTGATGGACACTTAGATTGTTTCCATGCCTTATGAAAACAATCTAAGTGTCCATCAACGGATGAATGGGTATGTGTTGGTCCTCATTATGCTCTTGGTCCTCAGACCACATTTTGAGTAGCATGAGGTTACATTTGCTTCAGTTTCTGTGTCTGCTGGAAGTCAAAAGATTCTACCTAGAAATTGGGTCCAATTAACCACATCCCTTGATCTGAAACAGTACAGTAACTGCTCTAACACACATTTAGCTCAAAGCTCATTAACTTGATCACACCAATGGTACTGTGGTTGGCTCTCAGAAAAATCCTGCATCTCCAATATGAAAATAAGACCCTAGCTCTATGTGCCTATCTCACACAGGCTAAATATTTATGAGAGACATTAAGAGTTACTTCTGTTAGACGTTGATACCATAAAACATGTATTCTATACAATACATGGTGTCTTCATGCAGGAAGCCCCTTTAGAGCACCCTGCTAGTCAGGATGCCAGAAATAGAAGTTTGGTTTATTTTTTTAAATACTTTAAAAAATAAAATAGGGGTCATAATGGAGCCATATCCAGTTGTTGTCACACCAATCAGTGGAAGTAATAGAGGCTGAAGAGCACTGATCATAAAAAGGCTGTAGAAATATAAGGCGATATTTTTTATGATTATCAGTATAGCTTGGATATTTGCCCCACCCACATCTCATGTCGAAATGTAATTCCCAATGTTGGAGGTGGAACCTGGTGGGAGGTGATTGAACCGTGAGGGTGGGTCCTTTATGAATGATTTAGCAGCACCCCTTGATGCTGTCCTCCCGATAGTGAGTTCTCTCAAGATCTGGTTGTTTAAAAGTGTGCAGCACTTCCCCCACCCACTTCTTGCTGCTGCTTTCACCATGTGATGAGCCTGCTTCCCTTTTGCCTTCCACCGTGATTGGAAGCTTCCTGAGGCCTCCGCAGAAGCAGATGCCACAATGTTTCTTGTACGACCTGCAGAATCATGAGCCAGTTAAAAACTTTATTAAAAAAAATAAATTACCCAGTCTCGGGTATTTCTTTGTAGTAATTTAAGAACGGCCTAACATGGTCGAGCGCAGTGGCTCACGCCTGTAGTCCTAACTAACACTTTGGGAGGCTGAGCAGGGTGAAATCCTGTCTTTACTACAGTTACAAATATGAGCCAGGCATGGTGGCGGATGCCTATAATCCCAGCTACTTGGAAGGGTGAGGCAGGAGAAGCACTTGAACCCAGGGGCAGAGGAGAAAGAGAGAGAAACTCTGTCTCAAAAACAAAAAATTGTATGACCGAATACAATTCTCTCTCATTCTCCAAAATGGACAAATTATGCAGTGTCTTATGGGCAAAGGTTTGCCCTTAAGACAAAATAGTACTTGGTCCCTTTGTCTCCCATATATGGTCTTTGAACTGATTCCTTTAGGCCTTTTATTCTTCTCCTGTCAACTTTGGTGGTCTCAGCTTTTGATGATCCTCTCAAAACAACAGTGGCAAACTTATTTTATCTTAAATGTTATTTTTACAACAGTTTTTCTCCATTTTATAAAATTCACATTACTAGTAGAATGCAAATTACCCAGCCAGACATAGTGAAATCTTTCATATTGAAATGTGACCATAGCACTGAGTTGGGATAATTTATATTTAGCAGTACCTCTGCTCCAAAAATCTCTACATGTGCCTACTTAAAACAATGCATAAGCTGATAAACACCGTCTACTAGGCTGAGGCAAAGCAATGTCATACCCATTTATAGCACAGGTAAGCTAAGGTGTGTGCAGTTCAAATTGGCAGCTTAACCAAGCTGCAGAGCAATATTACATACATAAGAGCTTGTTTTTAGCAGCTCACTAGCAGGCCTTCTAATGCATGCCCGGTGTGGTATCCTCTGCTCTCCAATCCACCCAGTCATTAAAACACTGCTGAGAGCACATTTCTCTCCACTAGAATTTTCCTAGGGGCTCTATTCAGGTGCATGAAATAGTTAGGAGGACCACATATGCATTTGCATTAAAATTAGTTTCTGATTTGCATATCATTTACATACTCCTACACAGACTGTGTCATCTATTCTTAGGCAGCTTTTAGCAAAACATTATTTATTGCTACCATTAAAGATGACACTTCTTGATTTTTCTCTTTTAATTTCATCCTCACCCCATCTTTGACCTCAGAATTTGACATCAAGGAAATACACAAAGATGGTGATGATGAAGAGAGACAGTAGAAGCTTTCTACTAGGTTGTAGTGTGAAGAACATAAGACATATTTCAAGGAAACGTTCATCTACAGATCCAAATTATACACTGCTTTTTTCTTTTTTGGGTAGAGGTAGAGTTGAGATCTCTTTTTGATGGCAGAAAGGAGGTAAAAGAATGTTAATGTAAGTATATGAACTCAAAACACTTGGTGAAGTGAGTAGTTCATTTAACACTATTTACTGAATGCTACAATGGTCAAGGACTTTACTAGGTATTGGACATACAACAATGAGTAAAACATTCTTTAAAAATACCTATTCTCATAGTGTATATTCTAGTTGCCAAGAAGTGGGTTGGAAGACAGCAGACAAAGCAATAAATGAGCAATATACAGAGAGTTTCAGACAGTGATCAGTTTTAGGGATAAAAATAAGGTAGTGAAGGGGGATAAAGAACATAAAATATTGAGCTAGGGAGGCTAGAGTTTCAAGCAGAGTTTCAAGCAGGGTGTTCAGAGAAGACATCTTTTAGATGTTTTTGATGTCAATAAAAACCTAAGGAGATAAGAAAGCAATCTATGCTGACATCCAAGTAATCATTAGTGTCTTTGGAAATTTACCGAAGAACTTATTAAAGTGAAAATTTTGGGGCTTATCCCCCAAAGATCTATTGTAGGAGGTCTGGGGTAAATTCCAGTTATTTAAATTTTATTAGTCATCACAAGAGATTCTAATGTAGAAGGTCCACATTTGTGAAGGACTGATCAGGTGTGACATAGCAAAATTCTTTCAGAAGAGTTTCACTGTTTCTTGAGATATCCCACTTCTGAAAGCAGTTGGAAAAATAAACACATTTTAAAATGCACACAAATGTAAAAGTTGGGAATTATTTTGAAATATTTCATTGTTTTTAAAATCTGATGTCTTATACACTCAAGTGCCATGAAATAGTAGCAGACTAACACAGATGGAATATAAGGTCCAATATCGGTCTTAAACTGAGAAATGTCTTCATCAAAGGTTGACTATTTCAAATAATATACTCTAGAAATACAAGTCTCTTTGCTCAGTTTCTGGTTGACTGGTTGACTTAAACAGTTATATTCTTTTCTTCTTTCATTTATTATCTCAATATGTAACAAATGTTGGAAACATTCTAGATTGCCAGAAAACATGCTAGATGCTAATAAACCAAGATGAATCGGTCTAAATCCCTGGAGAAACAGAGTATCTATCTCCCTAATAAAGCTCCTTGTATGGTGCTGAGGAAAGGATTTGTTCTACCAAAACGGGCTGGGGAAGGGCTTAGAGGGAGTAAGGAGCTGGATTTTGAAATGCAAGTAGAGTATTACCAGGCATAAAAGGTGTGCCTGCTTGTTCAGGGTGAATGTGGGGAGGTTGCACAGATGTTCAGGTGGTTAGGGAACACTCAAAGCAGGGGAAAACGAAGCAAAGGCATGATGTTTAATCACTTCTACGTTCAGAAAAAGGTCGATAGTTTTTTTGTATCGAGGCATACCACGTGAGTCTTAGGTCATGTTGTTATCACAAAACACTGTATACTGAGAACATAAGCAACAAAAATTTATTTTATGAAGGCTGAGAAGCCAAAGATCAATGTGCCAGCTGATTCCCTTTTTGGTGAGGGTCTTCTTCCTGGATTGTAGGTGGCACCTATTGCAATGTCCTTGCATGGTGGAGCTAGCAATCTCTCTTTTCCTCCTTTTTAAAGCCATTAACCCCAATGATGTCTGCAGTGGTCCATCTGGAGCAGACTGCTGGGATGCCATCTGCAGCAGGGGAGGCCCTGCTGGGGCAGCAGGCTCCCTGGAGCCTGCAGGGGTGCCCACAGGTGGCAGCAACACCCCCTAAGGAGTTGGTGGGGCAGGAGGCCTGTACTCCTGGGCACAGCTGCAGCTGCTCAACTGAGCCTCTAGACCTAGGCATCCTGGTGTGCTCTCCAGGTGGTAAGCACCCCCTTTCTCCCAGGCTTGGAAGTGCCTGCTCCTGCTTCTGGGCCTCTTCCCCAAACCCTGTGTCTTCTCTGGTTCAGAGAAAAGTTGCAGCTTACCCTGGGTGCTGTGACAACCCGGCTGGGTGCACATGTACTGAGGGTAGCACTGACATGCCAGCCCCCTGCCACCTTGGTTCTCTCTGGACTTTGGCCAGACTTGGGGAAGTGGGTTGTTGTGGGAGTGGCACTGAGGGAGGCTTGGCATGGGGCTGTGGGCAACCCTCAATGGTGGGAGGCAGACAGGGTGGGAAGATATGGTTCTTGTTGAAACTCCACCTTGATCAGGAATGGCCTGAAGCCTGGGGGCCGGATTTACCTTCTCATTCAGAGTGAGGACTTCATTGATGACCATTCAGCCTATTAAATGATGCTTTTTCCAGGTCTGCCCATGGCTGCCCATGAACCAATCAGCATGCGCTTCCTCCCTTATGAGCCCATAAAATCCCAGGACTCAGGCCTGTGTAGTGACTCATGCCTGTAATCCCAGCACTTTGGGAGACTGAGGCAGGCAGATCACCTGAGGTCAGGAGTTTGAGACAAGCCTGGCCAACATGTCAAAAACCCATCCCTACTAAAAATATAAAAATTAGCCAGGTGCAGTGGCAGGTGCCTGTAATCCCAGCTACTCAAGGAGCTGAGGCAGGGAGAATTGCTTGAACTTGGGTGGCAGAAGATGCAGTGAGCCAAGAATTCACCACCACACTCCAGCTTGGTCAACAGAGTGAAACTCCATCTGAAAAAGAAACAAAAAACCCTGGACTCAGCCACACTTACACAGATGTCAGGGCTACCAACTGCGGAAAGGAGCTACCCACATAGGGTGTCCTCAGCTCATCAGGCTGACCTGCCAGCAGAAAGTAACCACCCACCATAGGTCTCCTCTCTGCCGAGTACTGGATGATCACTGGGACAACCTATCTGTGGAAAGGAGCTGTCTACTTCAGGTCACCCAAGAGCTGTTCTGTTACAAAGCTCCTCTCCACCTTGATACCCTCCAGTTGTCCATGTACCTCATTCTTACTGGATGTGGGACAAGACCTGGGACCCACTGAATGGTGAGACTGAAAGAGCTGTAATGCAAACAGTGCTGAAACAGTCCCCCGCACACCAAGTTGTGGGCTATAAGAAGGAGAGAACTGTGACCCTTCAGGGAGCCCAGACTTAGGGGTTCCCTGAGCCATGGCTGTTACACCCTCTTTGGGGCTCTGTGTTTCCTGGTGTTTCCAGGCTTCCGGGCACCATTGTATTCCCTGGTGCCTGCAGTTGAAGCTGCTTGCAGCATCCCTGGTCCAGCTGCAGCCTTGCATAGAGTCTGTGCCTGGAGCAGCCCACCCTGCTGCAGCCAGCATACCTGGCTGTGCACAGTGGACAGAACCTGCACTCACTCATGCACCACTTGCTGCTCTGTGCCTGGCTCACCCTTGGCGGGCATTGGGATTTGAGGCAGTAGTGTGAACTGACTGAAGCTTGCTGGGCTGAGTGGGCGGAACAAGTCCAGCAAGCCAACCATAACTCAGGCAAAGGCACCACTGGCCACAGAGGTTTCCAGCTAGAAATGTGACACTCCAAGAATACTGTGACACCATCTTGAGGGCCCCTCCCTCCTGGCCTCATCTAACCCTGATTACCTCTCAAAGGCCCCATGTCCAAATACCATCACATTGGGACTTAAGGCTTCAACATATGAATTTTGGGGGAACACAATTTAATGTTCAGCAATTTATAAAGAAAGTGGCTAGAGGTCAAGGTGAACCATAATAGGGGATGGATCATGAAGGCCTTTTTAATTAAAAGAGTTAGGGCTTTCCTTTATAGACAAAAGGTAGTCACTCTTGAGCAATTTCTTTATACCTCAACTTCCTGATCTGATAAGTATAGATTAATTCATACTACTGTCTGGATGTGATAACAGTCAATAGTATAATGCAGTAATTTTGCAATATGAGAGGTAGAAAATTCTGTTGAACCTTGTTATTGGGGGACTCAAACTAGTTTGAAAAAAGATGCATCAACTAAGGACTAAGAGATGAGGAGTTAGAAATGGGGAGAAAAACGTCAAATCTCAATACCTACTAAACACTGACCTTAGTTTCAGGCACTGTGGAGGAAGATGGGGCTGGATAAAATGGGGATTGAATAAGGGGAAAGACTGTCCTAGAAAACCAGGCTCTTTATATAGAGGAAGACACTACTCTTTTCCCCTAAATATGATGGTGGCACTGATTAAGCAGTGGGATTATCCCTTATCCAACAAGTCTGTCATCTCATTTGACATTAATTTAAAAGATACAAACACTCCATGCTCATGGTTAGGAATAAGCAATGTCATGAAAATGGCCATAGTGTCCAAAGTAGTTTACAGATTCAATGCTATCCCCATCAAGCTACCAATGACTTTCTCCACAGAATTGGAAAAAAAACCACCTTAAACGTCATATGGAACCAAAAAAGAGCCTGCATACCAAGACAATCCTAAGATAAAAAACAAAGTTGGAGGCATAATGCTACCTGACTTCAAACTATATTACAAGGCGACTGTACTCAAAACAGCATGGTACTGGTAGCAAAACAGAGATATAGACTAATGGAATAGAACAGAGGCCTCAGAAAGAACGCCACACAACTACAACCATCTGATCTTTGACAAACCAGACAGAAACAAGCAATGGGGAAAGGATTCCCTATTTAATAAATGGCTTTGGGAAAACTGGCTAGCCATATGCAGAAAGCTGAAACTTGATCCCTTCCTTACACCTTATACAAAAATTAACACTAGATAGATTAAAGATTTAAACATGAGGCCTTACACCATAAAAACTCTAGAAGAAAACCTAGGCAATACCATATAGGACATAGGCATGGGTAAGGACTTCATGACGAAAACATGACCAAAAGCAATGGCAACAAAAGCCCAAATAGACAAATGGCATCTAATTACACTTAAGAGCTTCTGCACAGCAAAAGAAACCATCAATAGAATGAACCAGCAACCAACAGAATGGGAAAAAATTTTTTGCAACCTATTCATCTGACAAACAGCTAATATCCAGAATCTAAGGAGAACTTAAACAAATTTACAAGAAAAAAAAAACAAGCTTATCAAAAAGTGGGTAAAGGATATGAACAGACACTTTTCAAAAGAAGACATTTATGCAGCCAACAAACATACAAAAAAAAGTTTACCATTACTGGTCATTAGAAAAATGCAAATCAAAACCACATTGAGATACCACCTTACACCAGTTAGAATGGTGATATTTAAAACATCAGGAGACAACAGATGTTGAAAAGGATGTGGAGATATAGGAAGGCTCTTACACTGTTGGTGGGAGTGTAAATTAATTCAACCATTGTGGAAGGCAGTGTGGCAATTCCTCAAGGATCTAGAAATAGAAATACCATTTGACCCAGCAATCCCATTACTGGGTATATACATAAAAGATTGTAAATCATTCTATTATAAAGACACATATACATGTGTATTTATTGTGGCGCTGTTCACATTAGCAAAGACTTGGAACCAACCCAAATGCCCATCACTGATAGACTGGTTAAAGAAAACGTGGCACATATATACCATGGAATACTATAAAGACACAAAAAAGGATGAGTTCATGTCCTTTGCAGGGACATGGATGAAACTGGAAACCATCATTCTCAGCAAACTGACAAAAGGACAGAAAACCAAACACTGGATGTTCTCACTCATAAGTGGGTGTTGAACAAGGAGAACACCTGGACACAGGAAGGGGAGCATCACACACCAGGACCTGGGTGGTTGGGAGCTAGGGGAGGAATAGCAGGGGATGGGGGGATTGGGGAGGGATAGCATTAGGAGAAATACCTAATGTAGATGATGGGGCAATGAATGCAGCAAACCACCACCATGGCACACGTACACCTATGTAACAAACCTGCATGTTCTGCACATGTACCCCAGAACTTAAAGTAAAATAAATTTTAAAAAAGATACACCCTCCATGAATTTGCCTTCTACATTTAACTCTTGCATTATTTTAGCCCTTTATTTTGGTAGATCTTAAGGCTTAAGTAGACAGAAAGCTGTATAAGGGAGGAGCAAATTTAACACATTTCCTACCTGTTACATCTACCACTGTATTGGCCATATGGTAAGTATGCAACATAAATTTGTAAAAAGAGAGTACTTAGAGCAAGTCTGATATATGAAATTACAGATTTATATAAAGACATAATTTATGAAGTTAATAGAAAATACATGTGCTGGATGTTTCCCATTTCCCTCTAGGATATTCACTATCATTTTCTTCCCTGCTCTGGGTTCCAGGATGTTGACTTTTGGGATGGTTTGAATCTGTGTCCCCACCCAAATCTCATGTTGAATTGTAATTCCCAATGTTGGAGGTAACTGGATGATGGGGCGGATTTTGAATCTGTGTCCCCACCCAAATCTCGTGTTGAATTGTAATTCCCAATGTTGGAGGTAACTGGATGATGGGGAGGATTTTCCCCCTGGTGTTGCTCTTGTGATAGTGAGTGAGTGCATACAAGATCTGATTGTTTGAAAAGTGTACAGCCCCTCCACCCTCTCTCCTTCCTGCTCCAGCCATGTAACCAGAGCCTGCTTCCCCTTCATCTTCTGCCATAATTGTAAGCTTCCCGAGATCTCTCCAGAAGCTGAGCAGACGCCAGCATCATGCTTCCTGTACAACCTGCAGAACCATGAGCTGATTAAACCTGATTTCTTTATAAATTACCCAGTCTCAGGTATTTCTTTATAGCAGTATGGGAACAGACTAGTACACTTTCTTGGTTTACATAATCTTCACTTCTTTACCCACTAGTTTTTAGGTATGTTTTGCCAATGGAATGTATCAGAAAGATATTGAGAATAGAAAGAGGTCGGGATTTTTCCTCTTGTTCTAGCCCAGTTTCAACTTAGTTCTGGCAGAAGCTGTGTCCTTTTTTGATAGCACCTCCTCTCAAGTAGCCCCCTTTTCAAGTCTCAACCATGAACCAAGCTCTGGTTACATTTCTTCCCTTGCCTCTGCAGGCCTATGGGTGCAATAGCTTCCCACTGTTGCTAGTCCCTAGGGCTTCTACGTTGCTTTTCTTATTCCTTTAATCCTACCTTGACATTTGTCTCACCTCTGGATGGTACCTTCATGAAAAATGTTATAATTTGTCAATTAAAATAATATCAATATAAAAAGTGTATTCAATTCCCCCAGATAATAATTCTTGAATAAAGGAAAAAAGAACCTGTGGGACCTTTTATAGTATAGGCCTAGATTTCAATTCTCTTATGAATGGGATGTGCTGGGAATGTTACAAACGCCTGATGAAGCTAAACACCTTTGCTTGCCTCAAGTGAGTCCTGAGCTTTGGCAGTTTAGAGAATTGACTAGGCCTATTTGACTACAGTATCTTTTTTACTTGCTAATATCAGGCATTGGGCAAAGGGAGGGAAGTGTACTTTACAGCAAAGATGGTAGAAAAAAGAATATCTCAAAAATCCCAGGTGAGGGTGCCATGCATTTCTTGCTATGATCTTGCGGCAACTTAACATAGGATTCTTTTAAAATCGTATTTCATTGTTAATCAGTTATGATTAACGATACACATATTTTGAATTAAAAACCCCAAATCTTCGATGTGGTACAAACCTGCACTGTGAATTAAAGATGATATTTAGCACTCTGACCAGTCTTGATTCAATTCAGCCTGGCTACTGCTGTTTCTACCTCTATATATTTTTTTTATATAACATGGATAAACACATGTGTTTTCTTGGAGCAAAATACTGTTTAATTTCAACCAACATTACAAGTCTCCAGAAAAGCCAAATGAAATGAAAAAAAAAGGGGAAGTAGAACTTATTACATTTTATTAATTCTATATCTTAGACTCAGTGCTCGTGATAATATTCACGACCTCACTAGCAAGTTATTACAGCCCCAAATCTCATCTTTAAAGTCATATTGGACCATCTAACAGTAACTCATAGGCTCATCTTGGGAGACAGATTCTTTGTTTAGGCAGTAGTGTATACGTGCATGCTATATTGAAATTGCATGATAGTTAGTTTACTTCAAATGCCTCAGCTAACATGTACTTTGTCCCCAGATTATTCTACCTTTCAGGGCCCAGTTGAAGTTCTATCTCTTCCTTGGATATCTCCCAAATGATTCTGTGTATACTGACTTTCCTTCTCTCTGAGCTCTCAGTGAGTAATTGACTATATTGTTGATATACTAGATCTCATTGTTTATTTTTATCAAATAAAAAGTCAGTATTTTTATTGAACAGAAAATAATAGAATAAATTATTTCTGCTCTTACAAAGCTATGATCTCCCTGGAAAGGGGAGGTTTAAGACATTTTCAAGAAAAAGCAAGTCACAACATAACTTAGGATATGACTGATTGCCAAATGAAGGATCCAGACAAACACTAACTAGACACGTTTGGATGATGAAGGTCAGAGAGTAGTTGAGACTGGATAAGAAGAGATGTTTTACAAAGGAGACAGAATATGAGTTGATCTTAAAACGTGGATAAGATGTAGATGGAGAATGTGGGAAGACTACGCTAGTTAGAAAGTGTATATTTCTTCCTATTGTCAATATTCATTTGGCAATGTCTGTAGGTTCTTCACCAAGACTGCGGAGATCTTTTATTTCTTCTCTTGTAAAGGCAATAGCAAAGTGTTTAATAATACTAATTTACACATATTAGATATCAGTAATTTTGTCTCCTCCTTTTATCCTCTAATCCATATACCTGACAACTTACTAGGCACATAATGTCCAATGTAAAAGTTATTTCACTAATTAATAGGCATTTTATGATTCATAATTTAATTTCTAAAATTGTTTGGTTCGTTAAACTTAACAAAAGTTGAAATGTTTTAATAAAATGTGATATAAATAAATGTACTGGCTAGAACGTTACCACCCCCAGAAAACTTCTCCTCTGGCATTTTCTATTAATTACTATGAGGATAAATTTTTATCTCTACTGAATATGATGATATACCAACATCGCATAAGGAGGCATGACTCCTTATGTGTATAAAAGTTATTTTTAAAAAAATCTTTGTCCACTTTCTCACTTGTCTGTTACAGTTCTTGAAATAATAGAAAGCATCTTTACTTTGGGCCCTGAATTAATATAATCTAGAAACCATAAAGTGTCATCTTTATCCTTTTTCATTTTCTTGTCTACTAAAATATGGAAAACTTTTTAAAGACATAAAAGCTGAGCTTGCTCTCTCTTCCCCGCCTTTCTGTCTTACCAGAAAAGGACAAGAAAAAGATGACCTTTTCTCTAAAAACATCTCTTTTTAGATGCCTCAACTACTGAAATACTTTTCTGTTTTCTCCTGTCCTTACTGTCTTTAGGCGAACTGCAAAATCAAATAATTCTCTAATTATTAAAGAAAAGGCTGAGCAATCGCATAATAGTTTTTGTGCTGATCAGTGCTCAGCTAATATGGTCTGTCTGACTCCCCGCTGAAGAGACAGGGACATCTGTGTTTTGTTCTTTTTCGGTTAATTTCTCACATAACAGCTGGGATAGACATAAGAAAAAAGAAATAGGGATTCACCACATGATTGATCTGATAGCTTTCCCTGGAGTTCTTCTGAGAAAACAGAGGATGATATGCAGGTTGGGCAGAGGAGCTGACCTGAACACATGGGCCACGTTTAGGTTGAAGAGAGAAGTCTCCTTTCGTGTGTTGGCCTGAAGTGGGCAGTGGTATATCTTACAGTTCTTATGAGTATGACTTCCTCTCCATGATTATGAAAGGACCAGCTGAGCCTGAAATTACCCTGTAGCTACTCACCTGGATTGTTTTTCCTCTAACCTCGTCTATGATTTATCATTTGAATATTTTTCCATACTTTACTTTTCCCGTACTTCTATTTCCATATGAATACTCCTACCTGTCCTGAAGACTAGAAAATTTATCTGTGAGATAAAGATGAAGTTTAATTGTTGAACACAAATGTAGATTAATGTAAAAACCTATTCTCCTAGGAGTCAAAAGACTTCATTTCAATTTCAGATTTATCACTCACTGAAAATCTTGGCAGAGTCACCAACCTTTTCATTTATGAGTTGTAGTTAAAAATACTTGTCCTACTTCTTGAGGTTGTTTTGAGGTTGAATTAAAGAATATGTATATTTGAATACTTAGAAATGTTTATAAAACATAACCGAGGTGTTAATTACTGTAGACGTACACCCCAAATATCTTTACTTGTAGGAAACAAGTTACACAATATTTTAAAGTTCTTAATCTTTCTATTTCACATCGCAGAAAAGGTCACAGCTTAAGTTTCTCTATGATTTACAAAATTTGTTGTTGCTTGTTATTCTTTCAGTTTCATCCTTTTAACCAAAACCCATTAAATCTTTCAATGTATACATTTTTGAGGGCCAAATGAAAAATAAAAGACATGTTACCTAACACTGAGAGTTTTACATGTTGACAAGATTATGTGCCCACAAAAAAAAACAGAGCTATAGGAAGGCGTTTATTTCCAGACCATGTGCACCAGAACACTGCTAATGCCACAAAATTTGATTGATCCTATCAATATTCTGTCTTCTAAAATCAATATATTCCTGCTTCTAAACATAAGTAAGGTGTTTCTGTTTCAAGTTGTGGCTGAAGCCCGTGTGTGTGTCTTCCGTCCCTCATAGGACCCCCACTAAAATGAGAGTATATGGATAATTCTATGAGAACAAACATAATAGAGAAGGCATTAAAGATATTTTAATATATCATTTGCAGATAGAAAATATGCAATCTGTTACCAGATTATATAAAGTTGTATCCAGAATAAGTCATTCTACCTGCCTGGTAGAATCCCAGAATAATCTTAAGTTCAGTGTAAATGGGTATCATTGAAAGTGGAGGGGAAACAGTCTTAGAATGTACAGTGTGAGGATGTGTGTAGCACAGCTGTAGTCATTCCCCAGTACCCAATGCTTTCCTCTCCTCCCATCTCATCCTTGCATATGGGAAACAAACAGGCCAGCCACATATACTAGTCAAAAACCTATTGCTCTATGTAATTTTTCTGCTGAGATTGGAAGGCATACAAGAAATCTGATTTTTTTTTTTTTAGAAAAGGCGGCCATAAGAAACTCAAGGATAATATTCAGAAAAAAATAGATCATGATATTATGGTGTGGAAATAGAAACAGCCTAGATATTTTAGTTCCCGACAATGTAGCTGAGAAATTTGCAGTGTTTTCGATATCTTAATAGAGTCTCATGATATTTTCCGAGAAAGAAATGAGAGATTCAGTTAAAAAAATGAGGTTTCTTGAAGGTCAAATGTTTGCTAAGCACAGAGCATTCTGAGTTAAAATTCATGCGTTATATACTCTACACACATCCTTGGCCCCGTTACTTACTACCTATGTGTCCTAGAGCAAGTTATTCTCTCTATGCCTCGTTTCCTTAACTCTAAATGGAAATAATTATGTCACTTACCTCATGGAGCTGTTGGAAGATTTAAATAAAACAATGTATGTGAACCATGTGGCACACTAGGTGACACTTAGAAAGGGATCACATGTTAATAATTAGGAGATTTCTATATTGTGTTCTTTATAACAAAACATTGGATCAGGGACAATCTAGTTTACTATAAGAATAATTGTTCTTTACAAAACAACATAATATTTTTAGATTCTCCAAAAATGTTTTCCTCTAATGTATAAAAATATAAACTAGAATATTCTGAATGCTAAACTTCCTCTTTGCTTGCTTATTTGATATACATACATACAACACATATATATCCGATTTGTTTAAACAGTGTGTGTGTGTGTGTGTGTGTGTGTGTGTGTGTGTGTGTGTGTGTAGAGTTAAGCAAACTGGGTAGACAAGTCCTACAAACAAAAAAATAACTTTATTTAGAGGTATTTTTGTACATTGGTTACTGAGAAAACATTATTTTAATATACTTTCTATGGCTCTTCTCCTTCATGGAGGCTATAGGATGAAAGTTATAGAAAACTTGCAAAGACAAGGTACTTATGTTAAAGAAACAATGGAATTATTTGAAGCAATTTTTTAAGAATATTAAATATTTCCCAAATTTCTTCACTTTTACCATTTATAAGGCATTTAAAGGTAACAAAAGAAGTTATCTTTCAAAACAACTGGTTTCATTCAGAGACACATACTTTATAGAACATATGCTATTATTTAAGGGAGTTTACATATAGTCACCAACCCCCACATGACAATACTGTAAATTGTTTTCATTCTGGGCATAAAGTTTAGAGTGTAGTCTCAGGGGAAAGGAGGTTATCGAAACTTCTAGCAGTACTGTGGGAAACATACTGAGAGAATGGCTGGATCTCTGCTGGGATGCAGGTAGTATCTGGCCAAGAACTGAGAGCCTAAGTGCACACATCTTGTTCTCTCACAGTCATCTCTGAAAGCTACTTAGAGCAATGCGCAGAGCCAAATTATACACTAACACAAAGCCTTTGCTCTTTCTTGCCAGTATACTCAAGTCCCAACCCGTGAGTTTCCTGGATTAGGTATGTTAAGATTTATTTCATATCCCAAAACCAGGTCTAACAGAAACCATGTGAAGAAAAGAAACTTGCTGCTTCTTAAGCCCTGAAAGGAAATCACTGAAGCCAGAAGATCCAAAACTTTATATGGCCATACTACCTTCATAGGATCAAACACTTTGCTTCTTATCCTCCTCATGTTAGCTAGAAAAGTAAAAGTCTAAAAGACAGAGAAAGCCTAAATATAGTGATGATGATGTTTACTCTAACAATGCCATTGAATTTGGCCTTTCCTTACCTTAATTCTCAGTATTTCCCTTTTTGGGATGTCAGGGGATTGGATAGGGAGCAGAGACCAACATGATCATGTTTATCCAGATAGAACAAGATTAGAGACATCTGTCTTTAGGATTCCTTTCTTTTTCATTATCTTCTTCTGCAAAGTCTGGTATACAAACCCCATACAAAAACTTGGGTTGGTGAGTGTCTTAGTCCATTTGAGCAGCTGTAACAGAATGCTGTAGACTAAGTGTCTTATAAACAATAGCAATATATTTCTCACAGTTCTGATGTCTGGGAAATCCAAGATGAAGGCGTTCTTCCTGGTTCATACATGGTGACTTCTCCCTGTGTTTTCATATGGTAAAATGGGGAAGGCAACTCTCTGAGATCTCTGTAAGAGCACAGATCTTATTCATGAGGGCTTTCCTCTTATTATCTAATTACCTCACAAAGGGCCCATCTCTAAGAGCATCGCATTGAGAGTTAGGATTTTAACATACAAATTTTGAGGGGGGTGTAAATATTCAGTCTTTAGCAATGAGATTTTATACACAGCTGTATAAGTAAACTATGGTCTTATTGACTAGCACTTAACGTTTCTCAAGACTTTAGCATGTACCTTTCAATCCTTTTAATTTCCTTTTTTCAAATTCCTGTCATTTAAAAAATTCACAGAGGGGGGAGAGATCCAAGATGGCCGATTAACAACAGCTCAGGATTGTAGCTCCCAGTGAAAGCGCAGAGAGCGAGCGGACGCTGCACTTTCAGACGAATTTTTGTTGCCCACAGACTAGGAGATTCCCGGCGGAGGAGCCACACGGGTCGCCAGCGTGACTTTTTTGGCCGGCGCGGCTATTTCGCTGGCGCCCCAGCACGGCGCTTCTCGGCGCGGAGTATACGGCACGACTCCGGCTCGGCTGGTCCCGTCCCCACAAGGAGAACAGCAATTGGAAGCGCTGAGGACTGAGAGTTTCACAGTAAGCACAGCTGAACCGGGAAGGTCCAGCTGTGCGGGGAAGGGGTGTCCGCCAAAGGAAAACTAAGAA